>JAOTQR010065099.1:0-13644 GCA_025774065.1 Solanum ossicruentum | reverse complement strand
AATGAGAATTAAATACATTTCTTGGAGATAATCTTTATATGTGAAATTTGAATAACTACTTGATTTCAATTTGTTAAGTTGAGCAACTTTGGCAAAATTTAATAAAAGAATATTTTCGTGATTTCAAAAATGATTATTTTACATATTATAAGTTTTTGGAACTAGTTTTATTATGCATATGACTCTCACGACTCTATTCGTGCCATGTTTGGTCTCATTCACCGGTTCCTGGGCCGGTTGTCATCGTGTGTATGTATAATTATATGTATATATGTTCCGAAGTAAGTTGGATACGGCGGGTCGGTTGCCCACGGGCCGGCTTTGCTTAGTTGGAGACATAAGGAGCTGGGCTTGGGATATGTTGGTATCATGATGTGTGATTGCAGGGACGGCGATACGTAACGCCTGTACTTTACACATTTCGATACGTGACTGCAGGGACGATGATACGTAACGCCTGTAGCTCACTTATCGGGCATGATGGCCTTTACATGACAGGTGAGTGCAGGGACGGCGATACGTAATGCCTGTAGCTCACCTATGCTATGGTTGGGACTTGTGTTGGAGATTTCGGAGATTTGAAACTTCTAGTGTTATGTTGTGGTATGGCGAGAGTTTGGAGGTCGCCATTGTTCCCGTCCAATATGTATTATTTTGATATTTTAAATAAAGAATGATTTCGATGGTTGCATACAGGTTTGATTCATATATATCTTATTCAGATTATGCCTCTCATCTATATTTTGTACCTTCCGCTTTACATACCTGGTACGTATTTCATACTGACCCCCTTTCTTCGGGGGCTGCATTTCATGTCCACAGTTGCCGACGTACAGGTTAGAGACCCACCCTCTTAGGATCTCTATCGACCATTGCAGTGCTCCCTTTGGCCTCAGAAGCAAGACTTTTGGGTATTTACTCATGGATTTTTATTATCTGCAGTTGTACTTACATATATTCGAGGGTACGACGGGGCCCTGTCCCGTCTTATGATTCGGTTTGTCTGTATAGAGGTCTGTGGATACATGTGAGTGTGGGATTTTGTATGTGACATGATTGTGTATGTATGATATTTCTATTGGGCGGTTTTACCGCAGCGGTGACCTTGTCGGCTCGCATATGCATATGTATACATGATTGCTATGTACTGGGATTCTGTTTGCAGGTGCGGTTAGTCAGTAAAATAGAGGAAACTCTGCGGAAATTTTGGTAGATTCCTTGGCTGTAATAGCTGGTCTTTTGGGTTAGCTTTTGTCGGGGTGCCTAATCGGTACTAGTCACGGCCCCCGGATTGGGTCGTGACAGTATTATGAAGGAAAAATATATAAACTTGAAGACATCAAGGAAAAATTAGCACATCCCATACAAAATGTCATCAATTTTTAATGGATACTCTCACAGTATATCTATACTCTTATTTTATCATGAAGGATATAAACTTGAAGGCATCTAGGAAAAATTAAGACATCGACTACAAAAGGTCACTAATTATTACTGGATACACTCACAATATATCTATACTCTTATGATATCATGAAAGAATAATATATAAACTTGAAGGCATTAAGGAAAAATTAAGTCATCTACTACAAAAGGTCGTTAATTATTACTAGATACTCTCTTAGTATATGTATACGCTTATAGTATGATGAAGAAAAAATATATAAACTTTGAAGGCGTCAAGAAAAAATTAAGACATCCACTACAAAAGGTCATCAATTATTAAGGCATCCAATACAAAAGATCATCAAATATTACTGGATACTCTCACAGTATATCTACACTCTTATGGTATCATTAAGGAAAAATCACTCCATTACAAAGTATATGTATAATCTAATGGTATCGTCAAGGGAGACCACTTCAGTTATTTCTCTTTGATGTCGCAATAATATACATATACATTCTACTAGCATAAAATACAAACTATAACAAGTAAAATATAAAACTAAGAATTGTCAAATATAATGACAACACATATCATTACAAAAATATACAGTACTAACACTTCACAGTTTCAAAACATCCTAATATTCACATCGATATAGACAGTTGTTAGTGTGCTTTTTGCAGCTATTAATGTAAATTTATATCAACAACAGTTATTGGTCTTTTTATACAAAAATCTGCATATTCAAAAATAAAATGTAACCCAAAGAAAACTACTATATCTTCTAATTTGTTGCAAAAACATTTTCGCCCACCGTCCAGGATTTTTAGCATCACTACATTCACCATTCAACTACTTCTCCCAACTATAATGCCATAATAAAATACTGTATCTCGATCGTAGCGAATCCATATCAAAGTCATCCACAAGAATTTCAACATGCAATAACATACTCAGCAAAGCATGCAACAAAAATGCCACAATCACTATACAAAAAAAAATAAACAGTTTAGTTTACATATAAAAATAAAATAGTGATCACACTAGATAATTAAATATTAATACATATATGTTTTTTGTGTTGGCAAATTCTGAATAAATATAACATCAAATGCACCAAGTAACCGATGACCCTTATGAAGACCATTCTCCAAAACAATGTCAGCTCTTTTCTTGTAGAAACCAATTTCAACCAAGAACAAGGGCAACAACACAAGAAATGGTTTTATGGCCTCCTGTATAGCTACCTTGTTTTGTTGGCTATAAAGAGAATCATAAACATAGAAACACCTATCATGAATTGATAAAACACCCAAAATCGAATGCCACTTTCTACTTCTAAAGTGAATAGGAAAAAGCACATGATTAACCTCAGCCTAGACAGTATTGCAAAATATCTGATATCCATACATATACTCAATTATGTCACTTCACTTCGAAATCAAATTAGACCCATTTCGCGCACTCTTAAATTTTTTATGTAACTTCAAAATGCAATTAGTAAAGAAATTATCAACTGTTACCACTCTTTTTGACATATCTCCCTCTTTGCCTTCTTCCTCAGGTAGTAGAAAATCACATCAAGATGCTACATTAAAAAAATCCAAAATAAAAAATAATGTATAAGTAAAGCACAATAAACACAAAAAGTTTTGTATTAATATACGATACTATAACAGTAACTAGATACTATACTCATAGTCTAGAGATAAAGAAAGTGTAGTTTACTTGGTAGGAAGCAAAGACAAACTGAAAGTAAAAAGATATTCTGATTTCATGTATCAAAATAAAAAAATGAAATATCATTTGAAATGCAACAATTCTAAACTTGGAAGTTCAAATTTCAAGATTGATAAGACACTTCACAATCATATTTCATTTTTGCTAGTAATAACATTTCTCACGAAACAAATTCTATATTGTATCGTTTGACAGAAGAACCCAAGCTATCCAGACTTCAAAGCATAAAGATACAGGTAAAGCATTGTGGATATAAGATAGATATAATCCAACATGGGTGAAATCTCAACTTTCAGCACTGGATTCAGAGATGAAATGATCAAAATGGCAGCAGAAATGAAGAGTTCATATCCATGGACAATTTTCAATTTTAGGTGTTTTCCATTTGATTTTGGATGTGATTTCAACTATACACCAAACCATCATCGCTTTTTGCTCATAGTCTATATATATACACTCTATAACGATATCAATGAACATCGACACAAATTCCTCTTAAAAAATAATTAAAAAAATAATAAAATCGTGAAAGAGACTTTGAAGAATATATACAGAACAATAGACTGCTTTTCCTGAATAGTTCAACGTGTGAAATCAGATTTTTTATGATACAGAATAAACCTCAAAGTCGTAAGGAGGATCCAAGTAGTCATCATCAATGATAGTAAATAGCCAAACTTCGCTTGCACAATAAAGTATTCCAAAAATGTATGTTTATTAATCATTGTAAATTTTAAAAACACATAATGACTAAATAAATAATACATACATTTTTTTTTATCATATTTTTATCAACAAAGGAGGAGAATCCACCATAAGATTATACTCTATAGGAACAGTAATGCTTGGCATCAATGAACATCTGCCTTTAACCGGTGTAAGAGATACCGAACCATCTTTGGTAACGCCATAACTAGCAACAAAAGGAGACTGTTGTGCTTTACTAGGCTCTTTGTTCCTTTGCCTCTGATAAACTTCAGGTGTTTTAAAAGCATCTATCTCAATTATTGGAGTGCCTTCAGTAATAATAGAACCACCTTATTTTAAATTAGCCTCACTACCCACATCATCTTTTATAGGTGCATCAACTACATTTTTGCCACCCACATCAGTCGCACCAACGAGGTCCTCACAAAAAACATTAATTCCAGGATCATTGCCCCTAGCAACATCATCCCTAACACTATAATTCACCAAACCTGCTACATCTTTTCCATTATGTCCAAGATCCTGTATAGGAGAACTATGGCTAAAATGCTCAACTCCCTCAGCAACAACTTCTTCTACAAATTCATCATGCCTCCCATTTTCATTTCCCTCGATGCTTGTAATGTGATGTTCAACACCACCATCCCCACCAACTTGATCTTTTTTGAATTTATTAACATCAGTACCTAGACGAACAACAACTTCAGTTATTGCTGCTAAACCTGCCTCACTTAAATCCATACAAAATCATCATCCAATAAGGGATCAAAATTCAACTTTGCATTAATCAAAGATTCTTTACCACTTTCTTCTTTCCTTTTATAATAATCTTGAGTAATAACAGTAATATCAGACTCGCGCATAGAAACAAATACAAACTCAGACTGGGAGCTACCATCATTAAAATTAATATTCTTACTACTCTCACCAATAGACTTACCTATAGCATTTTCTCACCACCCACACCAACATCATACACATTGGAGGCACTATCTGAAACATTCTCATAGCTATCCTTGCCAAGATTTGTGTGCTCTTTCTCAAAGTGTGCAAATTCACCCTTTCTTGGCGCCTACAATAAATTAGAAAATACATTAAGTCTCTAATATAACAAACAAGAAACTAGTTTCTCTTGCAAGCACAACTTTCGAATACTACCATTGCTAAAACAATTACCTCAAATTTACCACGGAGATATTTCAAAGCTTTAAGAACCTCATCAAATTTCAAATTAACATGCTTTTGAAGATCACTGATTCTATTCTTCAAATCAATGTTTTTGGGGATAGTATCAGAACCACTACTCTGACCAACGTCTGCCTTTGGCTCTTGTGTGAAAAAAAATCCATCACTAAATTGTTGAGATGGTGTACCAAAGGACAATTTTCAAAAACAAAATCTTCTAAATATAACATAAGTAAGTAAAAGAATGCAAAATTGTTTTTAAAGAAAGAAAGAAGATAATACTTGATCAGGGTGTAAGATATATATCCGCAAGCAAACATTCTTGTGAGTAACTTGTTTATCAATAGTCCAATTCAATATACGGGGAACTTGAAGATTATTTTGAAAAGCAAAACGACCATTGAACACCTCACAACGTTCATAAAACTAAATCTATAATGCCAATGGAAAACCCCCCATGCCTATAATATCATCGTTTTGGCTTTAACTTATCTAAATAATTACTATATGTTGATTGAAATACATCACTTCCCCATGAATAAGAATTAAAATCACCACCCTCAACTAAATCAAAATACGACATATCAAATATCTTACTTTTCCAACCACAAAAGAGAAATGTGTTGACAAAATAGAGAATTGTCATTTTAACAGCATCAACATCTTTTTTTGAATTTTTTATTCTTGAAACAACACTCCATCTCAGCCCATATAACACTAGTAGCACTTTTAAAGTACTTCTTAAACAATCTATTCCCATTTGATAATATTGTAATGTTCGTATTACCCTTGCATTTTAATCCAATAATAATTGTGAACTCACCCAATCCAAATCGAAGACGTACCCCATTTATCACAAAATACAACACATTCTCCTCATCATAATACACTTCTCTCATCAACAAATTATGCATAACATGCCCTTGGAACATAAGAGGAGGCATATCTAGATATTTACCAAAGCATGTTTTACTCAACAATTCTACTTAGTCAACCGACAACTTATCCAACAAATCATTAACTACAGCAAAATTTGTCAAACAATCAATTTTTTGTTTGTAATCAATATCCATTTTAACATAATAATCACCAACCTTCATAGTAAAATGCTTTATCTAAATAAAACAACAAAAATAAAAAAAAAAGAATACGATAGTCACTTGCTGACCGACCTTAGTAAGTTGACCGGGTTGTGAACCACTATAGGTATAAAGCACATCCACTACAAATATATATATCAATTATTATTGGATCTTCAAAGTATATGTATACTCTAATGATATCAAAAAGGAAAAGTCATTCTATTTGTTCCTTCCTTAATGTCATAAAACTTTGATAGTACCAAGGAGAAAATGTATCAATCATTACTGTATACTTTCAAGTATAGAAATGTATCACTTTATAGCATGGTATATATAATCTCTGATGGTATTAAGGAGAAGAAACAATACATCCACTTCAAATTATATCAATTACTATTTGATACTTTCAGATTATCTGTATACTTTTATGGTATCAAAATGAAAATCACTTCATTTGTTCTCCTTGACGTCATAAGCTTAGACATATACCATAATAACATCAAGGAGCAATAAGGGATCTTTTAGTAGAAAGCTAATTAAATATAAAATTGATATCATTTGGCTATATATGAACTTTGATGGTATCAACATAAAAACAAGACATCAACTAAACTATGATGGTATAACAATATTAGTTGATGCCTTCATAGTATATATTCATTGCAAAATTAATTTATTATTACTTGATACCATCAGAGTGTGCGTGTGTGTGTGTGTACACACACACACACGCACACTCTGATGGTATCAAGTAATAATAAATTAATTTTGCAATGAATATATACTATGAAGGCATCAACTAATATTGTTATACCATCATAGTTTAGTTGATGTCTTGTTTTTATGTTGATACCATCAAAGTTCATATATAGCCAAATGATATCAATTTTATATTTAATTAGCTTTCTACTAAAAGATCCCTTATTGCTCCTTGATGTTATTATGGTATATGTCTAAGCTTATGACGTCAAGGAGAACAAATGAAGTGATTTTCATTTTGATACCATAAAAGTATACAGATAATCTGAAAGTATCAAATAGTAATTGATATAATTTGAAGTGGATGTATTGTTTCTTCTCCTTAATACCATCAGAGATTATATATACCATGCTATAAAGTGATACATTTCTATACTTGAAAGTATACAGTAATGATTGATACATTTTCTCCTTGGTACTATCAAAGTTTTATGACATTAAGGAAGGAACAAATAGAATGACTTTTCCTTTTTGATATCATTAGAGTATACATATACTTTGAAGATCCAATAATAATTGATATATATATTTGTAGTGGATGTGCTTTATACCTATAGTGGTTCACAACCCGGTCAACTTACTAAGGTCGGTCAGCAAGTGACTATCGTATTCTTTTTTTTTTATTTTTGTTGTTTTATTTAGATAAAGCATTTTACTATGAAGGTTGGTGATTATTATGTTAAAATGGATATTGATTACAAACAAAAAATTGATTGTTTGACAAATTTTGCTGTAGTTAATGATTTGTTGGATAAGTTGTCGGTTGACTAAGTAGAATTGTTGAGTAAAACATGCTTTGGTAAATATCTAGATATGCCTCCTCTTATGTTCCAAGGGCATGTTATGCATAATTTGTTGATGAGAGAAGTGTATTATGATGAGGAGAATGTGTTGTATTTTGTGATAAATGGGGTACGTCTTCGATTTGGATTGGGTGAGTTCACAATTATTATTGGATTAAAATGCAAGGGTAATACGAACATTACAATATTATCAAATGGGAATAGATTGTTTAAGAAGTACTTTAAAAGTGCTACTAGTGTTATATGGGCTGAGATGGAGTGTTGTTTCAAGAATAAAAAATTCAAAAAAAGATGTTGATGCTGTTAAAATGACAATTCTCTATTTTGTCAACACATTTCTCTTTTGTGGTTGGAAAAGTAAGATATTTGATATGTCGTATTTTGATTTAGTTGAGGGTGGTGATTTTAATTCTTATTCATGGGGAAGTGATGTATTTCAATCAACATATAGTAATTATTTAGATAAGTTAAAGCCAAAACGATGATATTATAGGCATGGGGGGTTTTCCATTGGCATTATAGATTTAGTTTTATGAACGTTGTGAGGTGTTCAATGGTCGTTTTGCTTTTCAAAATAATCTTCAAGTTCCCCGTATATTGAATTGGACTATTGATAAACAAGTTACTCACAAGAATGTTTGCTTGCGGATATATATCTTACACCCTGATCAAGTATTATCTTCTTTCTTTCTTTAAAAACAATTTTGCATTCTTTTACTTACTTATGTTATATTTAGAAGATTTTGTTTTTGAAAATTGTCCTTTGGTACACCATCTCAACAATTTAGTGATGGATTTTTTTTCACACAAGAGCCAAAGGCAGACGTTGGTCAGAGTAGTGGTTCTGATACTATCCCCAAAAACATTGATTTGAAGAATAGAATCAGTGATCTTCAAAAGCATGTTAATTTGAAATTTGATGAGGTTCTTAAAGCTTTGAAATATCTCCGTGGTAAATTTGAGGTAATTGTTTTAGCAATGGTAGTATTCGAAAGTTGTGCTTGCAAGAGAAACTAGTTTCTTGTTTGTTATATTAGAGACTTAATGTATTTTCTAATTTATTGTAGGCGCCAAGAAAGGGTGAATTTGCACACTTTGAGAAAGAGCACACAAATCTTGGCAAGGATAGCTATGAGAATGTTTCAGATAGTGCCTCCAATGTGTATGATGTTGGTGTGGGTGGTGAGAAAATGCTATAGGTAAGTCTATTGGTGAGAGTAGTAAGAATATTAATTTTAATGATGGTAGCTCCCAGTCTGAGTTTGTATTTGTTTCTATGCGCGAGTCTGATATTACTGTTATTACTCAAGATTATTATAAAAGGAAAGAAGAAAGTGGTAAAGAATCTTTGATTAATGCAAAGTTGAATTTTGATCCCTTATTGGATGATGATTTTGTATGGATTTAAGTGAGGCAGGTTTAGCAGCAATAACTGAAGTTGTTGTTCGTCTAGGTACTGATGTTAATAAATTCAAAAAAGATCAAGTTGGTGGGGATGGTGGTGTTGAACATCACATTACAAGCATCGAGGGAAATGAAAATGGGAGGCATGATGAATTTGTAGAAGAAGTTGTTGCTGAGGGAGTTGAGCATTTTAGCCATAGTTCTCCTATACAGGATCTTGGACATAATGGAAAAGATGTAGCAGGTTTGGTGAATTATAGTGTTAGGGATGATGTTGCTAGGGGCAATGATCCTGGAATTAATGTTTTTTGTGAGGACCTCGTTGGTGCGACTGATGTGGGTGGCAAAAATGTAGTTGATGCACCTATAAAAGATGATGTGGGTAGTGAGGCTAATTTAAAATAAGGTGGTTCTATTATTACTGAAGGCACTCCAATAATTGAGATAGATGCTTTTAAAACACCTGAAGTTTATCAGAGGCAAAGGAACAAAGAGCCTAGTAAAGCACAACAGTCTCCTTTTGTTGCTAGTTATGGCGTTACCAAAGATGGTTCGGTATCTCTTACACCGGTTAAAGGCAGATGTTCATTGATGCCAAGCATTACTGTTCCTATAGAGTATAATCTTATGGTGGATTCTCCTCCTTTGTTGATAAAAATATGATAAAAAAAAATGTATGTATTATTTATTTAGTCATTATGTGTTTTTAAAATTTACAATGATTAATAAACATACATTTTTGGAATACTTTATTGTGCAAGCGAAGTTTGGCTATTTACTATCATTGATGATGACTACTTGGATCCTCCTTACGACTTTGAGGTTTATTCTGTATCATAAAAAATCTGATTTCACACGTTGAACTATTCAGGAAAAGCAGTCTATTGTTCTGTATATATTCTTCAAAGTCTCTTTCACGATTTTATTATTTTTTTAATTATTTTTTAAGAGGAATTTGTGTCGATGTTCATTGATATCGTTATAGAGTGTATATATATAGACTATGAGCAAAAAGCGATGATGGTTTGGTGTATAGTTGAAATCACATCCAAAATCAAATGGAAAACACCTAAAATTGAAAATTGTCCATGGATATGAACTCTTCATTTCTGCTGCCATTTTGATCATTTCATCTCTGAATCCAGTGCTGAAAGTTGAGATTTCACCCATGTTGGATTATATCTATCTTATATCCACAATGCTTTACCTGTATCTTTATGCTTTGAAGTCTGGATAGCTTGGGTTCTTCTGTCAAACGATACAATATAGAATTTGTTTCGTGAGAAATGTTATTACTAGCAAAAATGAAATATGATTGTGAAGTGTCTTATCAATCTTGAAATTTGAACTTCCAAGTTTAGAATTGTTGCATTTCAAATGATATTTCATTTTTTTATTTTGATACATGAAATCAGAATATCTTTTTACTTTCAGTTTGTCTTTGCTTCCTACCAAGTAAACTACACTTTCTTTATCTCTAGACTATGAGTATAGTATCTAGTTACTGTTATAGTATCGTATATTAATACAAAACTTTTTGTGTTTATTGTGCTTTACTTATACATTATTTTTTATTTTGGATTTTTTTAATGTAGCATCTTGATGTGATTTTCTACTACCTGAGGAAGAAGGCAAAGAGGGAGATATGTCAAAAAGAGTGGTAACAGTTGATAATTTCTTTACTAATTGCATTTTGAAGTTACATAAAAAATTTAAGAGTGCGCGAAATGGGTCTAATTTGATTTCGAAGTGAAGTGACATAATTGAGTATATGTATGGATATCAGATATTTTGCAATACTGTCTAGGCTGAGGTTAATCATGTGCTTTTTCCTATTCACTTTAGAAGTAGAAAGTGGCATTCGATTTTGGGTGTTTTATCAATTCATGATAGGTGTTTCTATGTTTATGATTCTCTTTATAGCCAACAAAACAAGGTAGCTATACAGGAGGCCATAAAACCATTTCTTGTGTTGTTGCCCTTGTTCTTGGTTGAAATTGGTTTCTACAAGAAAAGAGCTGACATTGTTTTGGAGAATGGTCTTCATAAGGGTCATCGGTTACTTGGTGCATTTGATGTTATATTTATTCAGAATTTGCCAACACAAAAAACATATATGTATTAATATTTAATTATCTAGTGTGATCACTATTTTATTTTTATATGTAAACTAAACTGTTTATTTTTTTTTGTATAGTGATTGTGGCATTTTTGTTGCATGCTTTGCTGAGTATGTTATTGCATGTTGAAATTCTTGTGGATGACTTTGATATGGATTCGCTACGATCGAGATACAGTATTTTATTATGGCATTATAGTTGGGAGAAGTAGTTGAATGGTGAATGTAGTGATGCTAAAAATCCTGGACGGTGGGCGAAAATGTTTTTGCAACAAATTAGAAGATATAGTAGTTTTCTTTGGGTTACATTTTATTTTTGAATATGCAGATTTTTGTATAAAAAGACCAATAACTGTTGTTGATATAAATTTACATTAATAGCTGCAAAAAGCACACTAACAACTGTCTATATCGATGTGAATATTAGGATGTTTTGAAACTGTGAAGTGTTAGTACTGTATATTTTTGTAATGATATGTGTTGTCATTATATTTGACAATTCTTAGTTTTATATTTTACTTGTTATAGTTTGTATTTTATGCTAGTAGAATGTATATGTATATTATTGCGACATCAAAGAGAAATAACTGAAGTGGTCTCCCTTGACGATACCATTAGATTATACATATACTTTGTAATGGAGTGATTTTTCCTTAATGATACCATAAGAGTGTAGATATACTGTGAGAGTATCCAGTAATATTTGATGATCTTTTGTATTGGATGCCTTAATAATTGATGACCTTTTGTAGTGGATGTCTTAATTTTTTCTTGACGCCTTCAAAGTTTATATATTTTTTCTTCATCATACTATAAGCGTATACATATACTAAGAGAGTATCTAGTAATAATTAACGACCTTTTGTAGTAGATGACTTAATTTTTCCTTAATGCCTTCAAGTTTATATATTATTCTTTCATGATATCATAAGAGTATAGATATATTGTGAGTGTATCCAGTAATAATTAGTGACCTTTTGTAGTCGATGTCTTAATTTTTCCTAGATGCCTTCAAGTTTATATCCTTCATGATAAAATAAGAGTATAGATATACTGTGAGAGTATCCATTAAAAATTGATGACATTTTGTATGGGATGTGCTAATTTTTCCTTGATGTCTTCAAGTTTATATATTTTTCCTTCATAATACTGTCACGACCCAATCCGGGGGCCGTGACTAGTACCGATTAGGCACCCCGACAAAAGCTAACCCAAAAGACCAGCTATTACAGCCAAGGAATCTACCAAAATTTCCGCAGAGTTTCCTCTATTTTACTGACTAACCGCACCTGCAAACAGAATCCCAGTACATAGCAATCATGTATACATATGCATATGCGAGCCGACAAGGTCACCGCTGCGGTAAAACCGCCCAATAGAAATATCATACATACACAATCATGTCACATACAAAATCCCACACTCACATGTATCCACAGACCTCTATACAGACAAACCGAATCATAAGACGGGACAGGGCCCCGTCGTACCCTCGAATATATGTAAGTACAACTGCAGATAATAAAAATCCATGAGTAAATACCCAAAAGTCTTGCTTCTGAGGCCAAAGGGAGCACTGCAATGGTCGATAGAGATCCTAAGAGGGTGGGTCTCTAACCTGTACGTCGGCAACTGTGGACATGAAATGCAGCCCCCGAAGAAAGGGGGTCAGTATGAAATACGTACCAGGTATGTAAAGCGGAAGGTACAAAATATAGATGAGAGGCATAATCTGAATAAGATATATATGAATCAAACCTGTATGCAACCATCGAAATCATTCTTTATTTAAAATATCAAAATAATACATATTGGACGGGAACAATGGCGACCTCCAAACTCTCGCCATACCACAACATAACACTAGAAGTTTCAAATCTCCGAAATCTCCAACACAAGTCCCAACCATAGCATAGGTGAGCTACAGGCATTACGTATCGCCGTCCCTGCACTCACCTGTCATGTAAAGGCCATCATGCCCGATAAGTGAGCTACAGGCGTTACGTATCATCGTCCCTGCAGTCACGTATCGAAATGTGTAAAGTACAGGCGTTACGTATCGCCGTCCCTGCAATCACACATCATGATACCAACATATCCCAAGCCCAGCTCCTTATGTCTCCAACTAAGCAAAGCCGGCCCGTGGGCAACCGACCCGCCGTATCCAACTTACTTCGGAACATATATACATATAATTATACATACACACGATGACAACCGGCCCAGGAACCGGTGAATGAGACCAAACATGGCACGAATAGAGTCGTGAGAGTCATATGCATAATAAAACTAGTTCCAAAAACTTATAATATGTAAAATAATCATTTTTGAAATCACGAAAATATTCTTTTATTAAATTTTGCCAAAGTTGCTCAACTTAACAAATTGAAATCAAGTAGTTATTCAAATTTCACATATAAAGATTATCTCCAAGAAATGTATTTAATTCTCATT
>JAOTQR010065088.1:0-13644 GCA_025774065.1 Solanum ossicruentum | reverse complement strand
ACACTATATAGTATAATTTTTATTGACTAATTATTATATTTTTATATTTTTATTTTTCATAAATCCTTTTTTACTTTAACAAACTTAAAAATGCAAGTTCTCTTTGTAAATTATTTTTCTAAAAATTTTTTATTTTAAATGCATATGATACTATTATGGAAATGCACACCTAAAAATATTTAAGATGAATAAGATGAGAGATTTATTTCAAAAATGAATATTTAATAACTAAAGTTAGCAAATAAAATACATTAAAAACTAATAAAGTGAAGGGTATTTTTGTAAACAAGCATAATATTCTTAATATTTATCCAACACACCAAACACTCAATAAGAAATAACCTCAACATAACTTATCCCATCCTTACTAATCGCAACATAATTTATCTTATCATAACTTATATTCTAACCAAACGACCCCTAAGTTGATTGATTGAGCTTTGAGATTTTGAGTTTCCTGATTGAGTATTGAGGATTGAGTTGATTGATGAGTTGAGCATGTTTTTGTCTTGGGTGGAGTATTGAGCATCGAGCAGGGAGCGAGTAAACATCTACTTTAGCCCGCAAAACTATATTGCCAGCGTGGGATAGTCCTACAACTCGTTCTGCTGACTCTTGACCCACAAGTGGATGTTTGTTATGGATCCAAGAGAGAGTTGATCGCCCTTTTCCTTGGCAAGTTTAGGGAAGGCGTGGCAACAACGTCACTTTCATTGTGCATCACCAAACTAAAGGGGATAGGATTGGATGTCGGTTAAGAGAAACTCCTGAGCAACATTGATTGAGCATGACATTTTAAACTGAGTCTACTTTTTTAGTATATTTAGAAAAGCATGATTTACTTCAAACTTGCATGTACTGAGCTGAGCATGAGTTATTTTGTCGAGACGAGTAAGTTGAGCTTTACTTTCTTGAGTTATTTTACATACCATTATATTCTATGTTCTGACGTCCATTTGGGCCTGCATCTTTTCATGAAGCAGATAGAAGTGATAGAGGACTTCAGCCCATGTATAGTTGAGGTCCAGATTAATACACCTCCACAGTTAGTGATCCCTCTTTGCATTTCGGAAGAGCTCCTTATCTTATGAGTTGATTTAGTATGTTCTTTCTTTCTTTAATTTAGGGTGTTCATGGCCTGTCCTGAAAAAATCTAGATTGTTGAGCAGAGGATTAATACAACATGAGTAGAAAGTATTAAGTAACATGAGTAGAGGTATTAAGTGCTGATGTATCTAAACCTATTTCATTTTGAAAATATGATACAGTAGGGTTGCATAGTTATATCTATATGATATGTTCTATCCTTTCATATGAGGTCTTTATATTCTAAGTTCTTTCTTCCACTATTGAGTTGTGTGATGATGAGGCCACGTGGTTCTCTTGGGAAACTAGCAATAGTTCATCAAGTAACTGCCACGCCAAGGGTACCCTCCCGGGGCATGACATTGATCAATGCCAATACAAACTCATCTAATCAACTCAACTCAAAGTACAATCAGTATAGAACCTATTTGGGAGTTTCTCTTATCCGACAACAATCACTTATGAGCTAGTGATTGTACAACAATCCCGCTGATGTTGCCAAACCCATTTTGTACTTTCCAAGTAAAGACCACCTCAAATCCACAAGGGATCTGGCCTCTCAAGTCTAATGCTTTCAGGGACTTTACCTCAAGAGAGAACCACTGATATGATGATTCAATCCTCCCTTACGCATAGCAACGTAGTTAATGAGTGCAAGTTGGACTTACTCTTACTTATTTTTGTGCTCGATACTCCTTCCAAGACTCAATGCTCATAACCTCATCCATCTCAATCAATCACCTCAATTAGTCTCATGGAGACTCTCATCATCTCGTCAACTCAACTTAATTGGGCCTTTCGGCCTATCTTCTCAATTATCTCATCAATTCAATTATATCTTAAGAACTCAAGTACTTAGATCATCATTAAGAAAAAGTCAATTAGACAAAACTCTAGAATTCAATTTATGAATACTCAAGGGATCATCAAGCTCTATTAACTCATCATCATGCTCACATCACAATCATAATCAACATACTCAAACCAAGGTTGTAGACTCGATTCCTAGGTTCATTCATGCATTCTTTCATAATTAACATATTGGTTTTATGAAGTAACTCATGTAAAAGAATGTATTCAGTAAAACAAAGCTAAGATTATGATGATCATCAACACATGAAAATACTTGTAATATATATATATATATAAAATTTGCAAGAAAATATTCAAGAAATATATATGAAGAATCATTATACTCACAACTCCTCTATTTTCATGAATGGGGGCACATGGAAGAACAAATCCATGCTTTAGTGTAGCCTTACATACCTGGTATGAAGCTTTGACAAGTAATCTCGAAAGAATTCTCCTCAGTCCTCGCTCTTCCTCTCTTCTCTTTAGCCCTAACCTTTGTTAGAATGTTCAGAAAAGCTTAGGAATGGGTTAAACAAACTTTTATGCTCAAAAAGATCTATATTGATCATATTTTAAGTTTAAAAGGGGTTGGGAAAGGTCTGAAACTCCCTTCACAAAACTAAAAAAAAAGTTTGGCTCAGGGAAGGCTAGTCCGCGACTCGGACTGTGTACATTTTAGTTTTTTTTGCCAAAATTTCTCCGATCAAGTTTTCTAATCCCATAGAAAATATTGGGACCAACTCTAAGTATAACTCCATGGCAGGTCCATATCGCACACCTGTCACATACTTATTTTAGAAATCATTTTCGCATTAAAAAATTATCTTTCGATCTGGTTGCTGTAAAAATCAACCAAGATCATTTTCCCACATAATTTTTTATGTTGATCACATTTTTGGCCTCGGATTTTCTATCTGAGTTTGCGAAGATGCATTATGCGCACATCTCTCATCAAGGGGTATTTTGGTAATTTTTTTAGGTGTTACATTATTACCCCCTTGGAATCGTTCATCCTCGAATGAAGAGTAAAGGTGGACATCAAGGCATGAAAAATAATCAGAGCTCTTCTCAATATTCACTCCATCAATCAAACTCTCAACCCCTTATCAATCTTACACCATCTCTATTCAGACTCATGAATTGACACATCGGTTCAAATCAAGAGTAGACATATTATCTTAGATATTCTCATCATCAGGAACGAATGGTGAAAGTGCAAAGGGTGGGGGGAGTGAATTGAATTTTCTCCCTTTTTCTTGAACCTGCACTCAGTTAGTCAGCTAGAATATCAAATAGTCGACTAGTGTTTGACATATAATAATGCAGAGTAAAGTAAAGAACATAAAAGCAAATTTGACATCGGATAATTTTATACAGATTCAGATTCAAAGTGAATCCTAGGTCCAATCCCCTTGGGTTGCAAGGAATATCTCTTCAAGCCTTCAAAAAATGGTTTACAAGAAATTTAAACATAAACTACAACACTCAATATTTTTTTTTCTTAATAGATTCCTCTCTTTCAAATTTTTCTTCTTTTCTCTCTCTTTTTTCTTTTTCAAAGTAAAACTAAGAGTTACAGTGAATTTCTTAAAGATGTAGAGTTCTGAAGATGCTCTTGAAGGAAGTAGGCTTGTATACTTTGAGTATCCTGGATAACTCTTTTTATTGTAGAAGAGATGGCATCCAAAGAGTGTTGATCCTTGGATTGAGGCAATGATGAGTCCTCTTTCAAAGAATAAGGTTGAAGGCTTCTTCAAAGGAGATTTTCTTTCCAATCTTCATATTGACTTATCCATTGTTCAGTAGACTAGACTTGATTGCTTCCTTGATTAGATCTTTGCCTTGTTTGCTGATCTTCTTCCCTTGATCGTTGTTGCTGATCTATGCAGGTTGATTTGTTGCTGATCTTGTTGATTCCTGATTTGTCTATCAATTGATTTCTTTCCTTTTTTTCTTCTTAGCATAGTGTCAAGATTCTATCTATTTTGCATTCAGTCCTTTTGCTTTCCTTTTTGTGTTTTCTGATCTCTGTACTAGTAGTCCTGCACACTCATCATCAAACCAATAATATTAGTACTAACAATGTCCCCCTTTTTAATGATGACAATATAAGTAGTAGTAAGTCGACTTCCTTATTATCACATATGTCAATTGAATGCTCCCCATGAATGAACACTGTTATTTTTCTAATTGATATCTCCCTCCCCCTGAATGGTTAGTTTCTTTTCTCCCCCTTTGACATCAACATAAATGGAAGACACAAAAACAAATAACAAAGGAGAGAAAAACAGTAGACAACAAGCATTTTAAGAGGGGCGATAAGATAGGAGCATATTACTTATAAGCTAAAGTTTGCTTAGATAGTCCAGATAACAAAACATACCAAAAAAAATAACATCCAACAACGTTAGCCATGTGAGCGAAGAAAGTAGGAGATCATATTGATAAAAGAAGTCTTCGAGTTATCAAACTGATTGGTCAGAGTTGTGGCCATAGCATCAGTGATGTTTTGAATTTTTAGAGTGACTCTGATGGCTTCTTTGGTGACTTGAACCAGATTGTGATGAATTTTTCTCACGTCAGTCCCAGTTTGCTTAGTGATATCTTGACTTTGTTTAGGATCTCTGTGATGCCCTCAAGCTTGAAGTGACATGACATGATCAGGTCTTGCAGATTTCCAAACTTAGCATCCATGACAGAGATTTTGACATTTATCTCTTCAACACGCTTTAGATCAGAAGGGGCAGGTTTAGGAGGGGAAGTGTTACAAGTAGGATCATCAATCGAGCTAGATGAGGGTTCAGATTAAAGAGACCAAGAGTTATTAACAAGAGAGTAGCCCATGCTACTGAAGGCTCTAGAGTTGTAGCATTATTTAACACTGAGGGGAGGGATGTTGGATAGCCAGACATTGTTTTCCTTGAGAATCTTGGAGAGAAGCATCCTGTAGGGTAGACTCTGAGAGTCCTGAGTAGAATCACCCATATGCATAAGGATATGTAAGGGGAGTTTAAATCTTTTCTTTAACAATATATAGTAAGTGAAGAATGTATCTTGAATAGAGAGGGTAGAAAGAGAGCCAGCATGAGGAACAAGGGTTGTCGCCACAATGTGAGCGAGCACCCTAGCTTCAAAGGAAACATCTTTTATGCCAAGATTAGAGAGACAAGGGCTTGAAGGAGAAGACAGGAAGTCTTTTTTTCCATCTTCAAAGGAAATATTGAAATCGAAGGGTCAGGAAGTTTTGACAGGGGAAGAGAACCCAGAGCAGTGGATTTCAAGGGTCTCATAAAAAATATCAGGGTTAAGAAAGATTTTTTTACCAAGAACTAGAGTCTTGATTTCGCCAGGAACCAAAGATCGGAGATTGGCGTAAAATAGTCTTACCAGAGGTTCATAGACAACCTTAGAGGGAAATGAGAAGATTTTGTCCCATCCTTGAAACATAAAAAATTCCTTGATGGGGAACTAAATCGTCATAAGAAGGTCCAAGTCCATGATTCTTTCATGCAGAATGATCTTTGATTTGGGCGATTGAAACAAGGTTTCATTTGAGGGGCTCTAGAAATCTGTTTTGGCATCAAGAGAACTTTTGACATCAAACTTTAATTTCTTCTTAGAGTCACTAGGAGGTTTGAGATGGGATAGAGCGTTTGAGAGAAGAGAGAGGAGAATAAGAAGAAACTGGAGAAGGGGTGGAGAAAGAATGTTTCGAGTCAACAGGAACTGGGGATTGGGCTACACACTTTCCTTTGTTTCTAAAACTTTTTCGATAAGGCATTATAAGGAATATGAAGGAGGAAAGAGAGTGAAGAGGTTTGTAGAAGATGGATAGAGTTAAATAGAGGTTTGAAGAGTGGGAACATAAGACAAAGATAAAAGCAGATAGAATTGAAAAGATAAGGTGGTAAGCTAAAAAAGGTGCAGACTGACACATAAGGAAGGACATGCAATCTTGCCATCAAAGAAATAAATGTAGTTATATCATATAAGAAAAATAAATCAATTTACAGAGAAAAAGAGAAGTTTAACCATAATTAAGGAGATTTTGAAAAAATATTTAATGAATTTCTAAGCATGCAAAATCTTTATTCGGACAAGGGTTTTGCAAAAATATCAACAAGATGATTTTTGGTGTTAATAAAATAAATTTTAACATCTCATTTTAAAACATGATCTAACAAAATGACGCTTAATGTCAATACACTTAGCTCAAAAATGATGAACAAAATATTTTGAACGACATATTGCACTAGAATTGTCACAGAAAATTTTAGTAGGATTAGCAATTACATCATAATATACTAACTGATGAATAATCCAGACAACTTGGGTGCGACACAAACCAATTGCCACATATTTAGCTCCAGTGATGATATAGACACAATTTTGTTTCTTGTTGTTCCATGAGATGAGAGATTCTCCAACGAACTGACAGGATCCACTGGTGCTTTTACGATCAATTTTGTCAGATGCATAATCTGTTTTTGAAAATCCACGAAGATCAAATGAAGATGATTTTTTATACAAGAGTCCGAAAGAAGAAGTTCCCACCAAATATCAGCTAATTTTTTTACTGTAGTTAAATGAGACTCTTTTGGAATAGTTTGAAATCTAGCACATTTGCAAACACTAAACATAATATCAGGTCTGCTGGCACTAAGATAAAGTAGAGATCCAATCATGCCTCTATACTGGACTCATCAGCACTCTTACCTTTTCCATCCAAGTATATATTGCAAGAAGAACTCATAGGAATACTGATAGACTTAGCATTTTACATTCCAAACTTTTGAATCAATTCATTTGCATACTTACTTTGGCAATAGATTCCATGATTAGATTGAAGGATTCGTAGTCACAGAAAAAATGTTAACTTATCCATAAGGCTCATTTCGAACTCACTTTACATTAGATCAGCAAATTCCTTGCACAAATTATCATTGGTACTTCCAAAAGTGATGTCATTAACATAAACTTGAATGATGATATTATCAGAAGAGGATTTCTTACTGAAAAGAGTTGTATCAATGCTTCCTCTTGAAAAATCATGGTTTAACAAAAAATTTCTTAGTTGATCATACCAAGCTCTAGGTGCTTGTTTAAGACCATAGAGACCTTTTGTCAACTTAAAAATATGATTAAGAAAATTTAGATTTTCAAAACCAGGGGGTTGTTTGAAAAAAACTTCTTCCTTTATAAAACCATTTAAAAAAGAACTTTTGATTTCCATTTGAAAATTTTGAAACCTTTAAAAGCGACTAAGCTAGTAGTATGAGAAGGGACTCTAACCTGGCAATAGGAGCGAAAGTCTCGTCATAGTTGATTCCCTCTTGCTGAGAGTAGCCTTGTGCCACTAGTCTTGCTTTATTCCTAATTACTTTTCCATATCCATTTAATTCATTTCTGAACACCCATTTGGTTCCGATAATGAAAGAGTTTCTAGGTTTGTCGACAAAACTCCATACTTGATTTTTTTTTTGAATTGTTCTAGCTCTTCCTTCATCGCCTTTACCGGTTCATTGTCTTTCAAACCCTCTTTAACTTTCTTAGGTTCCAGTTGTGAATTGAGAGCTATATTGGAACTTTTTCTACTTGAGGCCCTTGTCGTCATTCAATCACTTGCATTCCCGACAATAAATTTCTTTAGATAGTCTAGTTCACTTCTTTATTTGTTTGGGATTGATTCTGTTATCGATGGATTTCTGTTATAATAGTCGAATGATCTTTCTCTATGACTTTTTTGAGTAGATGACTGCACTTTGTGAGTTGATGATTTCTTCATCATTGGAGTTGCATCTTCTCTTAGATGGTTGATTAGATTCATCAAATATAATATGAATAGACTCTTCTACAGAAGATGTATGTTTATCAAAAACTTTGTAAGATCTACTATTATTTGAGTAGCCAAGAAAAGTACCTTCATCACTGCATGGATCAAGTTTACCTAGATTACCCTTTCTCTTATTGTGAATGAAGCACTTTGTCATGCCCAAAGTCCCATTAAGGCGGACTGGCACCCGTTGCCAATAAGGCCCGTGAGAACCAACCTATATCTATGCGCTTTCTATAAATATTATGAGGGATTTCTACATTCAATATGCCTTTAAGAAAGTAGACAGTAATGACAAGCCAAAAAGGAAATGCATATGGCTAGGCCGTTGGGGCCACGGTGTCCAAAGTACAAGATGTGACCACACTTTCATTTACATAGTCTATAAAGCTACTAGATAAGAAAAAGTATCTGATAAGGGTCGGGACAGGCCCTGACTCAACTAAATGTACAATATAAAAATGTAAGCTCTAGATACACATAAAGCTCTGAAGCAACCTGGAGCTTGGTAACAAGAGCTGGATATCCTGTACTCCTACTAGGGAGATCTACTAGCACCTGTACCTACAACATGAAATGCAGGTCCCCCGTAAGTGATGTTAGTATGAGATAATGTACTAAATATGTAAGGCAGGAAATACTATATATGAAGTAACAACTCAAATGAAACTAAGCACTGGTATAGGATAAGAGACCACCCTTAGTCATATTGTGGGATATGTACTTTATGTTCCTTTTATTACTTTACCTTTACTATATAATTTGTGTACAACATGTAGTACAAACGACCAACTGATCAGTGGTAAATATATATTAGGATCGACCCTGGCTAGGCTTTTCCTTAACCCTTTGGGCTAACCCCTATGATAGGATCGACCCTAGCTAGGCGATTCTTCCACCCCTCAGGTTACCACCCATCAATAAGCAATATACTTTACTTTATCTTTCAATTACCTTTGAGATGATTCTTTTGGTGGTCGTAACATTGGAGCTATAGAACTGTAGATACAACATATGATATAAAAATAATCATAAAAGACAACACACAATGAAAGAAATAAGTTAAACAAATAATGAAATGCATAGGAGTTAGAACGAAACATGAACTTTATTTAGTAGAACGAATTCGTGTATCTTGGTATCCAAGTATGTATAAATATGTAAAGATGACTATGTATGGGAGCATATGAACATGTGGAAGAGTTGAGACACGTTTAATAGTTGTTTCCAAGTTGGTAATGTGCCAAGGGAGTGATCTATGTTTCATGCCAAATAATACGAAATCAAGTAGCCTTATATACCTCATTGTACGACCTCGCTATTACCTCGAGATAAACTTCCATTCATCCAAATATTTATCTACAACATAGTAGGTGATAGACCTAGCATTAATAGCCAGTAGATATATCTTGGCAGCCCAATCTCATTAAAAAAACAACATACGGGCAGCAAGCAGGTTACGTGAGGGAATATTCTTCTATCCATCAATTCATAAGTTCGTACTAAGAACATAATTGTGATATCCTATAAGAACTCACTTTCGCGGATTGTAAAAGTGGTACAGCAGCTTAGTTACATCACTAAAAAATTATACCTTGATGAAAACATAAGTATTACTTCATAATTCAGCCAACCAAGAAGAGACAATCCTCTTAAATAACAAGAACATTTCACAATAATCCTTAGGACACATGCTGTCCAAATTTCCAGCACAAACATACTAGCATATACATCTTGTTTTTTATGAAATAAGTATAACAAATACATGGATATTTCCACTTACCTTAGCCTTGAAGGTTCAAGTTTCCTTCAATAATCCTAGAGGGTTGTGTAGGCTGCCTGTGAAGTGAAATAAATAGAGAAAAAGAGGCTTTAAGAATGCTGAAAATTGCTCCAAAGTAAAATGATTTAAGGTGCTGCTTTGAGCCGTTTTTAAAGAGTCTCTAGGCCAACTTTCTTTTGAACTTTTGACCACATAATGCCACAATTAATAAGATGGTGAGGCAACAGCTTGGCCCTCACACTTGGGACTAAATGAGTCTCAAAGTTGATGGGTCTTGGCTGCCCATTTTCCAAATTCCTCTTCACTTAGTTTGGGCCCAATTATCCAAGTGGGTTGTGGTGTACTTGGGCCCTTTTATTATTCATCTTGGGATAAAAATATAGTCCATTTATGATGCTAAAACATAGGCTAAAGTTACACCCTTAACACGAATTTTATTCATAATCGGATTTGGACAAATTCGATGTTAGACCTCGTCTCCGTTTAGCTAGAAAATTTAAGCTAAGCAAGTAGGTGACTCACCTGCTAGCTTCCTAAGTTCTACAAGATCCTTAATTTTTCTCACTTTTTTTAGGGTCATGATCTTCTCAATTTGACGCAAAACGTATATACACTCGACCCTCTTAAGCATTAGACGCACATATCGCCCTATAACATGAGATTCAAACACTTTTAAAAATGGGCGCTAAATTGACCAAACCATATCATATTTCATTTGCATAGTACTATTATTGTAAGACGTGAGGTGTTACATCCTCCCCCCTAGTAACATTCATCCTCGAATGTTAGTAAAATTGGATAGCTTAACTAAGTTTAAACCTTTACTTACACAAACTTTTGACAATACACTAAGTATTCAATCACACATACCTATTAGTATCCCAATTCTTCATATTAGACTTCCTCTTTAGCTTCAAATAAGTAAGGGTATTTTGATTTAATAGCTTCCTCGACCTCCCATGTTATTTATTCTGCTTGCTGGTTTCTCCGAAGTGTTATTACTGAAGCTATTTCTTTATTCCTGAGTTTCTTAACTTGACGATCTAGAATAGAAATCGGTACCTCTTCATATGTGATATCTCCTGTAACCTGCATATTCTCAATAGGAGTGATACGGGATGGGTCACTTATGCATTTTTAAAGCATTAAGACATGGAAAACTGGATGAACCATTGAAAGCTCTTGGGGTAGCTATAGTTCATATACAACCAGCTCGAACTTCTTAATAATTTTTATGGCCCTATGTAGCATGGGCTCAGTTTTCCTTTCTCACCAAATCTCATAGCCCCTTTCAGTGGAGACACCTTTAAAAATACCCAATCCCCTAATGAGAATTCTAGTCCTCTCCTCCTAGCATCCGCATATGATTTGTGAAGACTTTGGACTGTGTCTAGCCGCTGTTGTATTACCTTAACCTTTTCCATGGCTTATTGTACTAGATATGGACCAAGAAAGGTGGTTTCACCCACTTCAACCCATCCAATTGGCGATTTATATTTCCGCCCATACAAAGCTTCAAAAGGTGTCATCTTGATACTCGCGTGGTAGCTATTATTATAGGCAAACTCAAGAAGTGGCAAATGGTCCACCTAACTACCTTTAAAGCTCAATGTATAAGTTCGCAACATATCCTCATGTGTCTGAATGGTGTGTTCTACTTGACTGTCTATTTTAGGGTGGAATGCTGTACTCAAATTCACTTGTGTCCCTAAACCTCTTTGGAAGGACTTCTAAAACTTTGTAGTGAATACATATCTTCAAGTGTCTGAATGGTGCATCCTGCTTGACCGTCTATTTTAGGGTGAAATGTTGTACTCAAATTCACTTGTGTCCCTAAACCCCTTTGGAAGGACTTTCAAAACTTTGTAGTGAATTGAGCTCCTCGGTCAGATATAATGGAGACTGGAACTCCATGTAGCCTGACTATCTCTTTAAGGTATAGCTTGGCATGCTCTTTAGCTGTATAATCACTCCTAATAGGCAAGAAGTGTGCTGACTTTATGAGTCTATCAACTATTACCCATATGGAGTCAAACTTCAGAAATGAGCTAGGCAACCCGGTAACAAAATCCATGTTGATCATATCCCACTTCGATGTTGGAAGTTCTATACATTGCATATAACTTCCTGGCTTTTGATGTTCTACTTTCACTTGTTGGCAATTTAGACATTGAGCCACAATTCTGCAAGGTCCTTCTTCATGCCTCCACACCAAAACATTCCCTTCAGGTCAGGGTACATCTTAGTAGATCTTGGATGGATGGAATATCGGGAATGATGGGCTTCTTCCATTATCCTCTTTCTTAATCCATTAATATCAGGCACACATAATCTATTTTGGCAGTAAAGTACTCCATTTTGTGTAAGGTCAAAGCCCTTTATCGTACCCTGACTTACCTTTTTCTTAAGCTATCGTAGAACAGGATCCTCGAACTATTTTTCTTTCACCTCCATTACCGATGCTACTGCATTATGTATAATAACCATTTCCTTTGGAGTTTCAAGAAGGCGAACTCCCAAATTGGCTAGTTGATATAGATCCTTAGCCATTCCTTGACTTACCACGGCTTGATCACCAATATTCATGATTTCCTTATGGCTCAGAGCATCGGCTACTACATTTGCCTTCCCCGGATGGCATAGTATACGTGTGATCCTTTATTAGCTCTAGCCATCTTTGCTGTCTTACATTAAGGTCTTTCTGCTTAAAGATGTATTGAAAGCTCTTATGATATGTCAATGCGAACCCCATACAAATAGTGGCGCCATGTTTTCAAAGCAAACACAACCGCTGCCAGCTCAAGATTATGAGTTGGGTGGTTTTTCTCATGTGGTCGTAGATGTCTAGATGCATAAGCAATTACCCTACCATTCTATGTCAGTACACACCCTAAGCCAACTCCTAAAGCATTGTAATACACTGCATACCCCTCGATGCCTTCTGGGAGTACCAGCACAGGTGCAGAAGTTAGCTTATTTTTCATCTCCTGGAAGCTCCTTTCACATGCATCATTCCATTAGAACTTGGTTTCGTTATGTGTCACCTTTGTTAGAGGTGCAGAAATAGAAGAAAAACCTTCAACAAACCTCGTGCAATAACCTTCCAAACCTAGGAAGCTCCAAACTTACGTGGCTGTTGTTGGTCTTGACCAATCTTTCACAACCTATATCTTTTGTGAATCAACCCTTATTTCCTCATCGTATACAATATGACCCAAAAATGCCATTGATTTTAGCCAAAATTCACATTTAGAAAACTTGGCATATAACTGTCGATCACGAAGAACCTGTAACACCTGTAGTAAGTGATTTGCGTAGTCCTCTTCGGATCTTGAATATGCCAAAATGTCATCTATAAGTACTATCATGATCACATCTAAGAATGGGTTAAATACCCTGTTTATCAGATCCAAAAAATTGCTGGTGCATTCGTTAGGCCAACTGACATAACAAGAAATTCAAAGTGACCATAGCGTGTTCTGAAAGCAGTCTTAGGTATATCTTTCTCCTTCACCCTCACTTGGTGATACCCTGATCTCAAATCAATTTTTGAAAACCATTTGGCACCCTGTAACTGATCAAATAAATCATCAATCCTGGGGAGGGGGTATTTATTCATAATTGTCACCCCATTCAATTATCGATAGTCAATACACATTCTCAAGATGCCATCCTTTTCGCGCACAAATAACACTGGTGCACCCCAAGGGGACACACTAGGTCGTATATAACCCTTCTCTAATAAGTCTTTTAACTGCTCTTTTAATTCACACAATTCTACTGGGGTCATTCTATAGGGAGGGATAGAAATAGGTTGAGTGCCTAGAAGTAAGTCAATACCAAAATCTATCTGTCGTTATGGAGGTGAGCCTGGAAGTTCTTCAGGGAACACATCAACAAATTCATTCACTACTGGAACTGATAGAAGAGTTGGTGATTCTGTCTCCATATCCCTTACTCTAACTAAATGACATATATACCCCTTAGATATCATCTTTCTAGCCTTAATATAAGAGATAAACTTCCCCTTTGGTGCCCCAACATTTCCTTCCCATTCAATAACTGCCTCATTTGGAAAGTGGAAGTA
>JAOTQR010065037.1:0-13648 GCA_025774065.1 Solanum ossicruentum | reverse complement strand
ATAATAATAATAATAATAATAATAATAATAATAATAATAATAATAATAATAATAATAATAATAATAATAATAATACTCAACTTGACTCCTCAACTCATTCTTAACTCAGTATATAACAGTTTAAAACATTTTATGCATTTAAACATAATACATACACACATGGTGAAAGTAACTCAAGTATGTAAATCTCATGCTCAATCAAAGTTGCTCAGGAGTTTCTTAACCGACATACCTCCCACCACTTTAAGTTAGGTGATGTACAATGAATTGGCATCGTTTCCACGCCCGTCCTATACATGCCACGGCATAGGACGATCAACTTTCTCTTGGATCCAGAGTAAATGCTTACTTACAGGACAAGAGTCATCAGAATGAGGCTGTGTGACTATCCTACGCTGGCAACGTAGTTTTGTGGGTTAAAGTAAAAGTATACTCTCTCTCCGCTCGGTGATCGATACTCTCTCCACCTAGAAAGAAGAGTAGTGGCAAACACAAAAGAAGAAATCCAATAAGAAGAGACAAGCACCCACTCAGACTAACGCTACTACCTAGAAGGAGCAGGTGGCACCAACTCAGGATATG
Organism: Solanum ossicruentum; assembly: GCA_025774065.1. Taxonomy (NCBI): domain Eukaryota; kingdom Viridiplantae; phylum Streptophyta; class Magnoliopsida; order Solanales; family Solanaceae; genus Solanum; species Solanum ossicruentum. The sequence goes on along the minus strand of JAOTQR010065037.1, from coordinate 13,066 downwards.
CAGAAGAAACAAGCAAGTATTGACTCTGAAAGTCCCTATTGTGCTAAGGCTGATCAAGCTAATTTGAATCAGTCCCCTAGTCCCCATATTGTGAATTTAGTGGAAGATAATGTTGTTGTTTCCCATCCCCAAAACCCCACTGCTATTGTTGTTGCTGAAGTAGCTTCTGAGGGAAGGATGGATAGACAGGAGAACAATACTAATATGCAAGAAGGGGATCCTAAGGGGGGTGGAGGTCTCACCTCATACCACTGCTACTACTTCTAGCTTTAACAAAATCCAGTCAATACTATTCCTAGCCCTCGGGGTGTTGTAGCAAGAGATTCTATGGTGTTGAATAGGGGTCTGCCTCCTAACCACAAAGATGAAGTGTCTCAGTCAACCAATGGGTGGAATGGACAAGGACCTTGGTTCATTCTCTAGTTCAAGTGAAGAGTAAAAATAAACCAAGTAAAAAGACAAGGGATGCTAAGAAAAAGAAACTCAATGAGTCTAGGGGTGTCACTAATGAAGTGTATTAAACCAGTCCTAGTACTGGTACTTCTCATGAGAAGGAGCCTTGCAACAAATTCATATTGGTAGATGAGTATGGCATGACTTTCACTCCTTTGAATGTTCAGTTCAATAATCCTCCTAGTGGAGAAACACCAGATACAACTATTGACATTTGCCAGATCAATACTATCCCAGCCCTTCCTAGTACTGAATGTGATGAGTATGGGGTGATTAACTCTGAAGATGAGGTTGACAATCATAATTTTCCTGCCATTGAGCATGATGATGATGATGAGACCAGTGAGCATTTGATAAGGGCCTTCAGCCCTAATAATGATAGTGTTGTATAGGATGAGATCAAACAACTTAGTCAGGAACAAAGATTGTCACCCAGGGGTACTAATCAAACCAAGAAGCATTCAAAACAATGCACAAGCAAACATCCTGCTACTGTGGCAGGCCCAACACCAGACTTTTCACTTCCAAACCATCCCAATGATTAATACAATCATTTGGAATGCAAGAGGTATTAATACCCAGGGAGCTATGGAAAGAATTCATTCTCTTAAAATTATCCATCAACTATCCATGATTGTTATTTTAGAGCCTTTTTCTGCTGATGCTCAGTTACAACATTATAGAGTGCAGCTGGGTATGGAGAAAGCAGTGTGCAATAATAATGGGAAAATTTGAGTCTTTTGGAATCATGATGTTGATTGTAACATCTTGGAGAAGGATGATCAGCAAATCACTTTTGAATTACAACATACTGAGATCCTACACAAATTCATGTCCACTTTTGTTTATGCAAAGTGTAGAGATCATTTGAGAAGGCCTTTATGAGAGAAGATGTTACACTTATCTAACAAATTCTCAGCTCAACCTTGGTGTGTGGTTGGGGACTTCAATGTGATCACTAACACTGATGAGGAGCTGGGGGAATTCCATATAATATGAAGAAGATCCTAGAGTTTATCTCTGTGATTGAAGGTTGTGGTATGATTGACTTGGGCTTTGCTGGGCAAATATACACTTGGTCTAACAACAGAGAAATTACGTTTAGCGTTTGGAAAAGGTTAGATAGGGCCATGGTGAATGATAAATGGCTTGAGTTGATGCCTCAAACTACTAATACACATCTTCCTACTGTGAGTTCTAACCATTGTCGTCTTTTCTTAAAGATGAGTACCAGACTTGATTGTGCCATCAAGTATTTCAAATTCCTAAATTTTTGGACTGAACAGTCTGGTTTCTTGGAGATTGTTAGAGAGTGCTAGACAGACCTATTATTGTCAATCCTATATGAGTCTTTTATCAAAAGATGAGGAGGCTATCAACTACCTTGAGTAGTTGGTCAAAGGCCCAATTTAGGGATATTCATGCCAAGATGAAACCTTATGAAGAGAGGATTAAGAATGTTGAAGAGGAACTTATTACTCTGAATACTGATGCTGTAAGATCTTATCTTCACAGTCTTAATGCTGAGTATATTAGGTTCCTCAAATTGGAAGAATCTATCTTGAGGCAAAAATCTCAACTTCACTGGTTCAAGGGAGGTGATGCTAACACTGGGTAATTTCATGCCTTATTAAGGGGGAAACGAAGAAGATCATTCATCCACAAAGTCAAAGATGAAGATCGGGACTAGTTTCATGGTGATAGTAAGATTGCAGAGGCTGCCTGTCATTATTTTCAATAGATTTTTACTGAGGAAGAGAAGTACATCAATGAAGAGGTATTAAATTGCATTCCCCCCATGGTTACTCATAACCAAAATGAGAGGTTGCAGATTATGCTTGATATGACTGAACTAAAGACTGTTGTTTTCTCTATGAGCCCTCATTCTGCTTCAGGACCAGATAGGATGAATGGCAAGTTTTTTCAAGCTTACTAGGAGGTGATTTAGTTTGACTTATTGGCTATTATTAATACATTTTTCTGTGACCAGATCATCTGTTTTATTTATTATAGAAGCTGAAGTCCTTTAAAGAATACTTAATCAGTTGTATTAGTCCCCACAGTATTATGGTTTCTATATGGAGAAGAGGGGCCCTCAGATCAATTATCTCAACTTTGCATATGACACTATCATTTTCACTCCAGGCAGAAGCAAGTCCCTGGAACTGATTATGAAGGTATTATTCTTATATGAGGGTGTTTCTGGTCAGTTGATCAATAAGACTAAAGGCCATTTAATCATGCCATCTAATGTTTTTAAGAGCTCTGTTGACAGAGTTAAGCACATTACAGGCTTTTTGCAGAAGAAGGCCCCATTTACCTATTTAGGTTGTCCTTTATACTTTGGGAGGCAAAGGATAATCTGTTTCTCTGATTTGGTTTCAAAGGTGGTGTCTAGAATATCAAGCTGACAATCAAGGCTCCTCAGTTATGGTGGTAGAGCCACTCTCATTAAGCATGTTTTACAATCCTTACCCATTCATATCCTATATGCAATTCCCCCCTCCCCCGCCACATCAACTACTTTGAAACAGATTCAATGCATCACCCTTGATTTCTTTTGGGGATGGTTGGATGATAGAGGAAGTACCACTAGTCTTAATGGAAGAATCTCAGTTTTCCCTATGAAGAAGGTGGTATAGGTGTGAGGATGGTATCAGATGTGTTCAAGTCTTTCTAGTTTAAACAATGGTGGACTTTCAGAGCTAAAAGCACCCTTTAGGGTGATTTCTCAGAGCCAAATACAGTCATAGGTCCAATCTAGTGAGCAAAAAATGGGACACAGGGGAATCTCTTGTTTGGAAAGACGTGATGTATAACAAACATGAGATGGAACCCTATATTCATTGGAAGCTGAATTTTAGGAATTGCTCTTTCTGCTGGGATAATTGGTTGGGGTTTAGCTCATTTCAGAGAGGTGAGTAGCATATTGGATAATGGCTTCTTTTATCCAGGATGTACAGTGGGATGTAGATTTGATTCTCAATATTGCACCTCCCCAGCATGTAGTTTCCATATTAGCTACCCCCTTGTAGTTGAAGCAGGGAGTGCCTGACAAGGCATTGTGGAATCTGAATTCTGATGGGGCTTACACAGTATCTTCTTCTTGGAACATGATCAAGGAATAAAGGACTCAGACTTTGATCAATAGGTTTACTTGGCACAAACATATCCTCTTTAAATGTTCTTTCTTACTTTGGAGAGCTTTAAGGGGAAAACTTCCCACCAATGAGAAGCTTAAGCAGTTTGGGCAAGATCCTAAGGATTGTTGTTGTTGCAACAATCCTTGGCTTGATACAGTTGAGCATATTTTCATTTTAGGTCATTTTGCTTATTACTTTTGGAAGTGTGCTACAGGTTCTTGTGGTATCAGTAGAGATCCACTCCCCTTGCATCACTACATAATAAGATAGTGGGAAGCAGATAGCAAGAATGAAGCTCATAGATTGGTCTTACAAGTTGTACCTATTTTTGTCGATTGGAACCTGTGGAAAACTAGGTGTGCAAGTAGATATGGTGGTGAAAAATCCAATATTACTAGAGTTAAATACTTGATCTGTAAGGATATGTTTTTCCTGATGTAAACTGCTTATCCTTATATTTCTTGGCCTTTTAACTGGAATGGTTTAGTAAAACTGGTTGAAACTTGCTATCATGATATAAAGATCACTCCAATTTTATGGAATAGACCTCCTACTCAGTGGTGCAAGCTAAATTCAGATGGTAGTGCCTTGTCGGATAGTAGAATAAGGGCTGGGGGAATTGTTAGAGATAAAAATGGTGATTTGGTGTTGCCTACTCTACTTGGTGAAGGTTCAAACAATCAAGCAGAGGTGGACGCAACTTTGTTTGGATGGTTTGATGCGTACAGATGGATATTAGCAAGGTAATTTTGGAAGTTGATTGGTAGCTCTTATGTAGATGGATCAACAACTATGCTGACTTGCCTTTGCACATCAATCAATTCATGACTAGATTACTCCATCAAATTGCTCAGTTAAATAGTTTCCAGTGCAGCATACTTTTAGAGAAGCAAATCATGTGGCTGATATCTTGACAAAAACAGTCATACTCTCACTGCTCCACAAATTTACCTTAATATCAACAAATTCCAAATGACGCTAACGCATACTACTACTTGGATAAAGTGGAGATGGTTTCCTTCAAAAAGAGAAAGCTCAAGAAGATCAAAGAACCCCCTGATACTTTTGTTAGCTGATAGTCAAGGAAGTGATCATAGCTTTTGATTTCCCTATCTTTTTTTCTTTGATGCTGATGTTATTTTTCATAGGATTTGTTTTGTATCTTATTTTTTCTTTCCTTTGTGTGTCAGGGGAGAGTCTCCCTTTTTTAATTGCTTTCTTAGATCTCATGTATGGAGAGGAGTCCACATTTTAGTTTTATAGATTCCTTTTTTAGACTTGGGAACATATTAACCAACCTTAGTAGGTTGGCAAATTTTTATACGACCATAGAGAGGAGGTACGGTTTATGCCCCCCTCCTTGTATCTTTTCATCATTTTCTATCTATAATAATCTTGGGGGTGTGCGACTCAACCCCTGACTGTCCAAGGGGGTGGGGACACCTTGGCATAGGTCTGTTCCCCATTAAAAAAAAAAAGATAAACCCTAGTTTTCTACTATAAGACTAAAGATTCTTTCTATAAAATATTCTTTGCGTAAAATCTAATTCCCTTTCACTAAAAATCCTAACATATACTGTTTACAAACAAAGACCTCAAAATAAATTAGAAAATCTGATCGACAACAGTTACAACTCATAGGTACGATTCGTAGGATGACGTACGAGTCGTAATTAGCTTTCGTAGTCAGTACTTGGCATTTTAGACTTGACTGTTATGATTCATACTATGAGTCGTTGTCTAGTCTACGACTCATAGTGCCTTTCGTAGTCCATGCTTGTAGTTCTTAGTCCAATTTTACTCAACACTATTAATCACTATGAGGTCCTCTTCTACGAGTCGTAGTGAGGACTACGACTCATACCCTAGGCTCATATGGCAGAATTTCAATTTTTCAAATTTTGATTTTAGAAACTGTTAATCACTACGGTCATCCCATATGACTTGTAACTTGGGCTACGACTTGTAATGGGTCTTGTAGATCCTCAAATTCAATAAAATCTATTACTTTTCCCCAAAATCAGGCCAACCTGTATTTTCTGCAAAAATAAACATAAAACACATAAAAACCATAAAAAGTCGCATTGAGAACATACAAAATCCCTTATTTTAGGCACCAAATATGTTGTATTTTGACAGCACATCAGACACTACTATGATGTTCCTCTCAGGAAAATAAATTAGTTAGCCTTTTCAATCGCCAAAATCGGATTAAAAATGAGAGAGTTATCATTGATGGAAGTTTAATTGCATTTCCTTGCGAATTCTGGATATTTTCCTTTACATATCACCTTTTTACATCGCTGCCATGTGGCGCGCCCTTGTGTGTCCAGTAAAGACTCTTTGTACACCCACATCACCACCCCCTATGATTTGTAACAATAGTTCAAACTTAATTTCGATATCTTGGCATCATCCGGAGTAAAAAACATAAACCATATATGAAATTTGATTGAAAATGACATCTCAAACTCAAAAGTACAGTCAAATTCACACCAGAGATCATTACAATTAGGTGTGGGTCACATTTCCCAATATCAAAATCTACCTAGGGGTCTAAACACATCCGAAAGCCTCAAAAATCAAATGAAAGATCATTATAGACTAAACTCAATGTTTTAGAGACGTATACCAAGAATATTGACTAAAGTCAATTATTGGCCTATTCCGTAGGTTAAATCAGAAAACTCGGTGTAAGTTAACACCAAAAACCTCAGTATTCTAACAGAACATGCTTCTAGCCTAATTTGGTCATTCTAGAGCTAATAGAACTATCTAAAGCCCATTCCAAAGCCATTTTTAGGACCTTACTCAACAATAAAGTTTTCATGTCTAGCAAGCCTTCTAACATGAAAAACTACACAATACCCAAACAAATGACCAATGACCAAACTATCAGTGTCAACAAGTCACAAATGACCAAGTGTTGCTATAGATATACTTTAACCAATGAAAATATAAGCAAAAATATAGAAATAACCTAAAGGTCATTACATAAGGTGGGAAAAGGTACATACGTCAAGGTACAACCAACACTTCTCCCCAAAGATTCAACAAGGACAAAGGACGAAAGCCTAAGGTTCAAGAAGGTGGTTCAAGAATTCAAACTTATCCCACTTGCAATAAGTGTGGGAGTTCTCAAAAAGGGCAATGTTTGGCCAGCTCTAATTTATTCCCAAAGTGTGGAAAGTCCAGTCATCATGCCAAGGATTGTAGAAGGAGTAGTGTTAATCCCTAAGGCCAAGGGGTGGTGGAAAATCTCAAGGTGGTAGTCAAGAAATCAATTGGGTCTATGCTCTCCATGCAAGGCAAGAAGTAGAGGAGACTCTCAATGTTGTTATCGGTATACTAAAGATCATTAATATTAATGTGTATGTATTGTTGGATCTGGGTGCTAATTTGTCTTTTGTCACATCTTTTATTGCAAATATGTTTAATGTATGTCTCTAAGTCTTATTATAACTTTCTTAGTATATACTCCCATTAGTGGGTCGATTGTAGTAAAGAGTGTTTGCTAAGATTATCCCGTATTGGTTTTATATGAAGTCATTCCTTGTGATCTTGTTGAACTTGTTATAGTTTATTCCGATGTCATTCTTGGTATGAATTAGTTGTATGCCTGTAATGACTACATAGACTGTAAAACCCGTAAGGTCAAATATCAATTCCCTAATGAAGCTATTCTTGAGTCGAAGGGTAGTAATTTGGTGTGTGAGGGTTGGTTTGTTTCTTATCTTAAAGTCTATAAGATGATTTTTGAGGGGTGTGTATACCATAATATGAGGGTTAGGAATGTCACTTCTGAGATCACTTCTCTTGAGTAGATCCCCTTGTTAATGAGTTTTCTAATGTCTTTCCTAATGACTTACTCGATGTTCATCCTGAAAGAGAAATAGACCTTGGTATAGATCTTCTTTTTGATACACAACCTATTTCAATTTCCCTATATCTATGGCCCCAACAGAGTTCAAGAAGTTGAAAAAATAATTGAATGACTTGTTAGAAAAGGGTTTTATTACACCAAGTATGTCTGCATGGGATGCTTCTGTATTGTTCATTAAAAATAAGAATGGATCACTTTGGATATGTATTGACTACTGATAACTAAACAAGGTTACCATAAAGAATAAGTATCTACTTTCAAGGATAGATGACTTGTTTGTCCAATTGCATAGGGCTAGCCATTTCTCCAAAATCGATCGTTGGTCTAACTATCATCAATTAAGGGTGAGTGAAGGTGGCATTGCAAAGATAGTTTTCTGGATATGGTATAATCACTTTGAATTCTTAGTCATGTCTTTTTGGTTGATAAATGCTCTGAGGTGTTCTTCAATTCAATGAATCATATTTTCAAGTGTTATCTCGACATGTCTGTGGTGGTGTTCATTGATGACATCTTAGTTTACTCTTAGAGAGAGGAAGAACATAAGAACCATATGAGAGTAGTACTTCAAACCTTGTGGGATAAGCAATTATACACAAAGTTTTCAAGTGCGAATTTTTGTTGAAGGAGGTAGCTTTTCTAAAGCATGTGGTGTTTGGTGATGGGGTTATGGTTGATCCAAAGAAGAAAAAAGTGGTGAGAAATTGACCTAGACCATTGATTCCATTTGATAGTAGGAACTTCTTTGGTTTGGCTAAATACTATAAAAGGTTCGTTGAGGGTTTATCATCTATTGATTCACCCTTGATGAAAATGACTCAAAAGAAGGCCAAGTTTCATTGGTCAAATGAATGTGACAGAAGTTTTTAAACTTTGAAGGATCAACTTATTTTGGCCCCTATCTTGATGTTGCTAGATAGTTTGGATGGATTTAAGGTGTATTGTGATGCCTCACATGTTGGTAATATGGTAAGGTCATAGCCTATGCTTCAAGCCAATTGAAAGTGAATGAAAATTAGAACTATCCATATCATGACCTCAAACTAGCAGTGGTGGTGTTTGCCTTGAAGATATGATGATACTATTTTTATAATGTCCACGTTGATGTCTTTACCGATCACAAGAGTTTACAATATATGTTTACCAAAAGAGACATAAATTTGAGGCAAAGAAGATGGCTTGAACTCCTTTAGGATTATGAGATGAGTGTGCTATATCATCCAGATAAGGCAAATGTTGTGACTGATGCACTTAATAGAGTGTCCATGGCAAGTATGGCTCATGTTAAAGATGGTAAGAGGGAGTTAGTGAAGGATGTTCATTGGTTGACCCATTTTGGGGTAAGGGTAAGCGACTCCTATCAGGGTGGTATACATGTGCAAAATAGATCGAGCTATTGTGGTAGTAGATGTCCAAGCCAAGCAAGACTTAGGCTTAAGCTTGGTTGAATTGAAGAAGTTGGTGCCAAAATGAAGGTAGAGGTCTTTTTTTAAAGGAAAATGGTGTACTCCATTTCCAGGGCCAATTGTGTGTTCCGAATGTTGATGGACTAAGAGGCTTAATTTTTAATGAAGCCCATAACTCCCAATACTCTATTCGTTTGGGATCCAATAAGATGTATAGGGATTTGAGAGAGGTGTATTTGCAGAATGGCATAAAGAATGGCATAGCAAGGTTTGTGGTGGAATGCCCTAATTGCCAACCAGTGAAGATTAAACATCAAAGGCATGGTGTCCATCCCAAGATATTGAAATTCCTATATAAAAATGAGAACATGTAAACATGGACTTCGTAGTAGGTTTTCCCCATACTCGGAAGCATAATGACTCTATTTAGGTGATTGTTGATAGAATGACAAATTCAGATCATTTTCTACCAGTATAGAGTTCCTATTGTATTGAAGATTATTCAAAGTTATACATTGGGAGTTGGAAAGGTTGCATGGTGTACCCTTATCTATCATATCGGATCAAGGTCCCCAATTTACTACTCACTTTTGAAAATTATTTCAAAAGGGACTTGGTACTGAGGTGAAGCTAAGTACCACATTTTGTCCTTAAATTGATGGAGAAACTAAGAGGACAATTCAAACTTTTGAAGATATGTTGAGAGCTTATGTATCAGAATTCAAAGCAAATTGGGATAATCATCTACAACTCGTCGAATTTTCCTACAATAAAAGCTGTCACTCAAGATTAAAATGGCATCATTTGAAGCTTTGTATGGGAGATGATGTAGGTCTCTAGTTGGTTGGTTTGAAGTGAGTTAGATGGTGTTGATTGGTCCCGATTCGGTCATGGGTGCTATGGAGAAGGTGAAAGTCATGAGGGAAAGGTTGAAGATGGTCCAAAGCGACAAAAATATCATACTACGATGTTAGGATGAGGAATCTTGAGTTTAATGTGCGAGATTAGGTGTACTTGAAAGTTTCATTCATTAAGGGCATGGTTTGGTTGGGTAAAAAGGAGAGCTAAGTCCTAGGTATGTAGGGCCTTATGAGATTGTGAATCGGGTTGCAAAGGTTGCATACATGTTAGACTAGCCATTAGAGATGGTCATGGTTCATCCAGTATTCCATGTGTCTATGTTGAGAAAGTTCATGGGTGACCCAAGTTTTATTGTGCCCTTGGAGGAAGTGGGGATTAAAGAGAACTTAACCTAAAAGTGGTTCGAGTTCAAATTTTGGACTGATAAGTGAAGAAGATGAGCAACAAAAAAGTCACGTCTGTCAAAGTCCTTCGAAGGAATCAATAAGTTAAGACTGCTATATAGGAAGTTGATATTGCCCAAACTAGATCGTTGTCAAAATATATAACCTAAGCGAGGTTAGGGTCGATCCCACAAGGAATATAGTCTAAACTTAGAATAATTATGAGCAAGTCGAATTAATTAACCTACTTATCTCCTAAAGGGGGATTTGTAATTGCAGTAAATAAACCTATACCAGAAGCAAGTGTTGTGAAATCAGTGGAAAAAGTAACTAGGGTATTGTGTTCCCCATGAATTCCTAACTTAGTATCACCAAACAATCATAATCTTTTTTATTATGTAGCATACAGAATTGGTAAGTTAAGTTTATCAAACTCTTTGGTCCAGGCGAGAGGTAAATTTCACTACGTGATTTGATCAATCCCCACAGTGTGAGATTACTAACCCTTTCCATTTGTTCTAATATAACCTCCCCTTGATCTAGTTTGGTGGAGTAGACGAGAGGGATCACATCGAATCCAGTTAATTGATTTTTTTTCCTATTCATTATTACCTTGAACCAGTCAGTAAGAATTAGGCAGGTTCTAACATTGTTCATCGTTAAAAAGCATTCACAATGAAGAGAATTTATTAATACATGCATGTACACTTTTCAAGAATTATGAATTTTTTGATTTTACCTTGTTAGTTCTTCATGATTCTCACAACCCTAGTTGTGGATTTAACTATGTATAATCATCGCAGATGAAAGAATCATGGTATGGAATAGAAAAATTAAACACCTACAATGATGAAATTAAGAACAAGAAATCAAAAATTCTCCATAAGAAATCACAATGTTATGTTTTCAATGTAAAAATTACAAAAGATGAAGTCTCAAATGTATTTCTTTGTCCTCTCGTGCGTCTCTCTGCTAAAAAGACCTAAAAACGTACTTATAATAAGCAGAATGCCAATCCAAAATGAAATAGGAAAATTGGATTCGGCAACTTCTACGGACGGAGTTACAGGCCATATAAGGATCCACGGCCAGTACCTAGGCTTTGTACTCTGCATCTTCCAAAAACTGAATTCAATTCTATGAGACCTTTTTATGGACCAACTTTAGACTTAGACAGCTGAAAATCTTCAAACTCTTATCATATAGGCATGAAAACCAATTCACGACTCGTAAAAACTTCTACGTCTCGTCTAATAGTTCATGGATGTAACATCTAATTCACTAATTCTCACTCACGAAACCTCTCTACGTCTCATGGAAGTAACCACGGACCGTAAGTCCTACTCCAATTCTGTAGAACTTTCCCCAAGATCATGCCAAATCCTGTAATCCTACAAAAGAAACATAAAAACACATCAAACCCACCAACATCGCTTTGAGAACACTTAAAATTCCAAATTTTAAGTATCAAAAGTGTTATATTTTGGCAGCACAATAACATCCTCAACTTAAAATTGTTGTTTGTCCTCAAGCGATGGACTCAATCTACATAAGCAGTATAGAAACATATAGACCTCAATCTAATATCATCAAACAAATTAATGCAGATCAATATATATAACAATGCACCTATGATAAGTAAGGTAACCACAGATAAGCCATAATCACTAAAATAGCCTAGAACCAACAGTGTAACTCAAGTGTCCTCACAAAAAGAAGTCTCATATCTCACGCATGATAATATTGTCACTACGTTTTGTCTCTAATTCCAACATACAAACTTGCCTATTTCAATATCTTTCCCTCAAATCATAAACATTATATCAATGTAACCATAGTAGTATATAAATTCTAGAAGTTGAGAGAGTCAAATTACCAGCTGCAAATTGGTTTTCGTGGCCACCCAACTCTCCTCTTCTTCTTATTTTTTTTTTCAAACTAATTATGTACTAAAAGTGATAGATAACCCTACTACTTAGTAATTAATGTAGGATACGTGGTATAAGGTATTACTTAAACTATCAATCTAGCCCATCAGTTAAATTAATTATCTAAAAGTACTCTTCAATTTAAATAAGTGAAATTATCAAATAGTCCAAAAAAATCCATTTAAATTTACGAGATAAATATAAGAAGCTCTATTTCTCGAAACGACTTAATGGGTCGTTACACTTCCAAATACATCATCATGACATCAACAAGTCCATTTTTATCCCTGTAAATAGGGAAGTTGGTCATTAGATGATTCACAACCTTGAAGCTTTAGAAAATACTTCATTGTCTTCTTTTCTTGTCTTTCCATTTAGAGTATTTTTGTAAGAAAGTAAGTATTGAGAAATACTTGTGTGAACTTTTTCTTTTGGAGTAATCTTGTGAAATTCTCTAAGGGTCTTTGAGATTAATTAGAGTTTCATCTCTAATTTTGTACTCTCTTTTGTAATCATGTTGATATAGTAAAATTCTCTTCTCCGTTAGTGGACGTAGGTCACATTGACTGAACCACGTCAAAATTCCATCTTCTTTTTTTACTTTACTTTCATTATTATCCACTAACTATTGTTTTTGTTATTGTCACTATAACACTATTTGACTAAATTACGCTTTTCTCGAGTCCTCGATCCTAACATAAGAGAAGAAAAAGACACTATATGAACAAAGTGGTTGAAACTGCAGAAAGTTTTGGCATCTTTTAGCCACACTAAAAGAATGGTTTATAAAATTATTAGTGAAGAGGAAAAGACTTTAAAATAATAATGAGACATAAATACAACAATTCAATTTCTTCAATGTATGCATAAAACGTTTAAAAGTAATTTATTCGAGAGAAATGATGTAAATTCAATAGTAACCTCTTGAACGTCTTGACCAATTCTTGGTTGTAGCAATTAATTAAGAGTATTATGTATATACTAGGTAGGAGTAATTAACTTGGGAGAA
>JAOTQR010065026.1:0-13651 GCA_025774065.1 Solanum ossicruentum | reverse complement strand
AGATAACATTACTATGAATTTTATCTATACTACCTAAACATGTCGGTTCAACGGAAAAGTAAACATCCACAAGGAAAAAGAAGCACAACAAGAAAACCTTGAGATCAAAAATAGGGGAAGTTATGGACTTGAAGCTACTCAGACTTCATCTTAATCCATAACTTCCACCACCCCACCAAAATAGGATACTTTGTCCTCAAAATAACAACACAAATAAAAAAACTAACATATGAAAACATAACGTAAGTATATATACATTCAAAACTAACAATTAACCAAAACAAATATCCAAAACCAACATAAAAACATTATCCAACAAGAACATCCATAAAAACCAAAACAAAAAAAATATTGTCTATTAAAATGACAGAGTATCCATAAAGAAAAGTAAGAGTTGGGGTTAAAAGTGGTCAAACATCATGGTACTCATGCATCAGTCTCAGGCTAGTCTGCGGGGTCCTAAGTCTGTCTCTCCTCCTCTACTGAAGTACTCTATCCAGGTGGGGTGTGTTGTGCTCTCTCTCTCTCTCTAAAAAGCCGCCAACAAAAGAGACTCCTGCACCACCTTCTTGGGTATGGGGTCCTCCTCCTCAGGTCTCGGCCTCTTCGGGGTCAGCTTTGGATCAGCATGCTCAAGAGGCCTCTTCCCGCGGGTGTTTGAACAGTTAGTGAGCCAATCAAATACCTCATCACCTATCGGTGCTACCTCTGGGGCTGGAACAGGGACTACCAACAACAGCAACAAGTTGGCCTTGAACCTGGCCAACTCATCAGTCACCGTACACATGTCGGCAGGCCTAACACCCTCAAGCCTCTTCTGGCTCTAGCCTCAAACACATTGACTCGTGCATCTACCACTTGGATTGTATGATCAACTAAATCTCGATCAAATCCCCACATCTTCTCCTCAGCATCCCAAACAGTCTAATCATTCAATGGCCGGACCCTTTCTGATAACTCTCGCAGCCTGCCCTCTGCTATAGCCATCCTGCGCAATAAGGCCTTAAAAGCAACAACAGAGAAAAGAGGGATTACTTGAAATGTAGCTGTTGTTGGTGCTGGGGTGCTGGTGGGTGGTGTAGACTCAATCTCCGCTATCAGTATAGGTTCTATAGTAGCCGGAGTAGTACCGTAGGAACTGGAGGTGAACCTTGAACCTGTGTTTCGACCAGAAATGGCTCTGGGATAGGAGGTGGGAGGAATCAAGGTAAGGCCACTGGGTTCTCATTAGCCTTTATTAGGCTGGGATCCATAGTGCGTGTGGCCTCTACATTAGGGTCCCAGTGAGGGTCAATAGGAACACCTACTGCACTGCAAAGTCGATGAATAAAAATTAGAAATAATAGTAAGGTGCTCATCTGAGCTGCAGCCTCGAGAATCTGCTCTAAAATAATTCGGGCGCAATCTATAGCATGCCCAGCTAGAAGGCTGGCCAACAATACCACTCTCTCGAGGGTGATCATATTATCCGTAAAAGTTGGCCTAATATGCCAATGTATAATGGACCACCTGAACTTGGTCGTGAATGAGAGGTGGGCATTTACTATAGGATCTGTGTGGTTTGTGACCCACATCGGCTCAACACCCTACTCACAAATATGGTTAACGATCCACCGTTGAAGCTCCATCCTAGCCCTGATGTCCTTCCCAGTCACTGTTGTCCTCATTTTCTCAATACGGCTATCATACTCCATCGTGGACTGAGGGGCTGTATAAGTAGGCCCAAAATGCACTCGTCGAATTGTCTCCTCCAAGATATCAACTCTCCTCCCCCGGACTGTCACCACCCGTAGCCTCGGCTGCTCGATTGGTCTTTTGTTCTTTGGCAACTCCCGGTGGAGTGTAGCAAGGTACGCTTCATAGAACTCATGGACTACGTAAAGGGCATATTTTCCTAACTGTTGTGTGGTCCAACGTAGCCTGTGCTCATCCAATGCAACATCCAAACTGGACACTCTATCTGAGCCCGATGCATTCAGCTGGGACTCCTTATGAAACTGTCGAATCGGGTTACGTTGCCCTTTTGGCTCCAACCCTTTATCATATATTTCTTTCATCCCAGGGATGCACCATCTGCGGTCGGCTGGGGGCTGGGACTGGACTTTCTCCTGCTGAGAAGTGCTCTATGACTCTGACTCTGTACTCGAGTGTGAGGGGGTCATCTGTGGCAAGCTACTACCTGACCCATCCCCCTTGCCCTGTTGTTCCTCCTCTTCGGACTGGGAGGTACTACTTATTTCCATGGGTATCTAAGATGCGAGTGCCCGAGTTTGAGGTCTATTGACCTCCAGGCCTAAGCTGACTCTATGGACTTCCACAGAGCCCTTAGATTGTTAGGTGTCAAATGATTCATCCCGCAACCTCCGTTGGAGAGCTTCAATTACCCTTTTGTCTTTTGGAGGCATTTTATCTGCAAATAACCACAAAGTGACATTTAAGTCCAAGATGTTTGATCCACTGAAATACTCCGCAAAGAATAAGAAACAAAAATAACTTATAATAAATATGCATTAATACAACTACAGATATGCAGGTACGAGTGCCATTATGCCTCGTAGGGTGACCTACGAGTCATATACTAGTCTCATAGAACTTGTTGTGCTTTTAAAAATACTTTTTGATCACATATACGAGATGTAGTTAAGACTCATAGTTGGCTTATGAGTCGTAGTCCTTGTCTCGTACCTATTTCCAGAAACATTTTCAAAACTTATCAAAGTTTATGAGACCCTCCCTATGAGTCATACCAAGTGATACGAATTGTAAGTGGGTCTCATATGAGAGATATGAAGGTATTATAGGTTACTTATGCTTGCTATGAGGGGCCACTACGACTCTTATAGAAACTTACAAGTCATAGAATGCCTCGTAGCTGAGAACAGAAGTCACCGTCAATGCCTAAGTATTTCCCACAACAACACAAGTTCAACACTATATTTAACTTAATCATTCAAATAAGAGCAAAGCACGACTAAATGACACATAATCAATTCCATATTAGCATCAACAATCTAAAACAACTATTATCCCTAAGAGTTAAAACTAGTTCAACCAAACGTCAAGGACACTGAAAGCAATCAATAATCTAAACTCATTCTTGACATGTCCACAACATCCTAAGGAAGTGCAATCACCATTCACAACAATTCAATGAAACCCATATATTCAAGCATAGACAATCACCCCATACCACCTAAGGTGCAATTCCGACAACCATTCAAACCCGTACATGAGCAACAATAATACATTACATATCAAACTCTACAAATGTCATACTCATAATCACCCACTCAAGATTTTCTACAAGGTTCACTCAACAATCCAATTCTTCGAAGGCCTATAAACCCTAGGTTACAAGTCTAGCTTATCAATCAATGTAAGGCTTGTTTAAACATGATCAACTAGACTTATACTTATATAGGGAACAATGCTCATCACCAGAGATTAATATATTAAATCAAAGAGCTTTCCAATCAGATTGAGAATTGAACCAAAGCAAAGAGGAGTGAAATTTGCGTCGAAACCATAAAAGATTGATACTCTTATCGGAATCCTTGCTGGAAAATGATGTGGATAGGTGGGAATTTGGTCGGAAAAATGACGTGGGTGATGGGAGAGGGTTTTCTACCACCTCTTAGGGTTTAAGAATTGAATTTGGGGGTCAAAATTAATTTTGACCCCTTTTATAAGCAAATCGGGTCAGATTTTAAAAACTGCAGATTGGGCTATGAGACCGCGACTATAAGTCATAGGTCATCCTACAACTCATAGGTCCCGGTATCATACCAAATCTGAGGAATCATACCTTGGAACTACGAACCCTACTTACGACTCGTAGGGGATCCTATAAATCGTAAAGTTGGCAAGTGTATATGCCAACTTCAGATACTTCCTTTTTCCCCCTACGAGGCATGACTACGTGTCATAGTGAAGATTATGACTCGTAGGGCTGCTCGTAGGAGATGCTCCAAGTCCAATTTTTTCAGATCTTCAGTTCTTCCAATTCGTTCCTGCAAATCAAGTCTCAAAGCACAGAAATCCTCAAAATTGTTACAATTGCATCATTGTCTTCTAATTTAAAACAAACAACTACTAGTACCCTATGTCTCAAATAAATGAATAATCATTAAAATGCTTGGGTTGCCTCCCAAGAAGCACCTTATTTAACGTCGTGGCACGACTTTGTCATCTTCCTTTGTCAACTATCATCGAGTGTCCACGCCTCACTCTTGCATTCATCTGGGTGTTTCATGGATTGGCGAATATCAAACACAACTTCTGCATCATTAACCCTGAACCATAGCTGACCTAATCCATATCCATTAGTGCTCTCCCAGTGGCCAGAAAAGGTCTCCCCAAAGTGATGGGCACCTCACAATCAACTTCGCAGTCGAGGATCACAAAATATGCCAAAAAGATGAACTTATCGACTTGAGCAAGCATATCCAAAAGGATTCCCTCCAGCTTTTTAATGGTTCGATCTGCCATAAGCAACCTTATTCATGTCTGGGTAGGAGTACCAAGGCCAAGCTTTTTGAATATGGTAAGAGGCATTGATGCTTGCTCCCAAGTCACATAATGCTCTTGCAAATCCAACATTGTCGATAGTGTAAGGAATAGTGAATGCCCCGGGGTCCTCTCATTTTTGAGCAAGGTATTTAGTCATAATCGCACTACATTGTTAGAGTTCTTGTGAGAACTCTTGGCTCAAAGTGCATTTCTTGGTGACTAAATCCTTCATATATTTCGCATATCTAGGAATTTTCTCTAATGCTTCTAGGAGAGGGATATTGATGGAGAGTTGCTTCAGTATTAAGAGGAAGTATTTGAATTTACCCTCCTCTTCCTTCTTATTGAGCCTTTGAAGGAAAGGAGGAGGAGGTTTTGGGATGGATTTACTTTGTCATGCTCCCTTATCTCTTCTTGTTGTATCCCAACACCCTTCAGATCTTCTCCCTCAACTTCAACTACACCACCAAGACCCTTCTCATCAACTTCATCCACAAGAGCTGGCATAGGGGGATCTATGCTCTTACCACTCCGAGTCATCACTTCCATGCAATGCCCTTTTCTTTTAGGATTTTGAACCATATTGCTTGGTAGGGTCCCCTTTTGGCGTTGGTTCAATTGTGAAGACACTTGCCCAAACTGTCGTTCGAGTTTCTTGATTACCACTGCGTGAGACTTATTTTTTGGTTAATACTTGAGATATTTGCTTTCATTACCTTTAAGGTCTCATCTTGATGGTCTGCTTGCTTCAACAACTTTTCAAACATATCTTCGATCCTAGAATTGCTTGATCCAGCATCATGATTGTGTGGTGGCAAATAAGGACCATTTCTGTAGCCCTCTCTTCTCCCCTATTCTACATCTGGCACTTTCTCTCTCTCATAGTATCTACCCTAGTTATCTCTATACATCCCATCATGATTGAAGTTCTGACCTTGATTCCCGGAACCTTGCCTCCAATAGTCCGAATTGGAACCTTGGGAGTTGTTCTGGAAACCTGCCGCTTAGTTTCTTACATAACAGGCATCCTCATCAAAGAACTGATCATCATACACAAGAGTAATTGGGGGTTGATGAGCTATTGCCTTCACACTAGCCTGGTTTTTCTTTAAAACCAAATCCATGCTCATACGGAGTTGAGCAAGTTGCTCCATAATCTCTTCATTCACTTTAGCGTACTCACTATTTGTGGTAACCACACAAGAACTCTTTGTATTACCACGCTCACTCTGACCCCATGCTCTGTTGATCTTCACCGCTTGCTCCATTCTTTCAGCCACTAGCTCAAACGGTTGATCAAGAAAAACACCTCTCATGATCGTGTTGGCGCAAGCTTTGCTATTATCATTAAGTACTCTATAGAAGATCTCAACCAAAGCATCATCAATAATTTTGTGATTAGGGTCAAGCATTTTGTGAATCTCTCCCATGTAGTGATAAGAGAGTCTCCAGGCAATTGTTCAAAGTTATTAATTTGGTCCTTAAGCTTCAACATCTTTGACTTTGGGAAATATCTTTCTAGGAACACCCTCTGCAGCTCAGCCCAACACGTGATGGTACCCAGAGGAAGTTCAGACAACAATACAGCTGCATTGCTAGTCAGTGACAATGGAAACACCCTCAATCCAACAACATCAATAGAAATATTTTATGTCCCCATGACACTTTTGCACATGAAGATGACATTTTGGAGATGATGGTGGGGACCCTCTGATGGTAACCTTGTGAATAGGCCATGATTTTGGAGTATCTGGAGCAATCCACTTGATACCACGAACTTAGTATCTACCATTAGAGAGGGAAATACTATAGAACCGTTAACATCCATCGCCATAGGGTTTAATTGGTATTGATTCTAGCTATAAGCATTTGCATTGAAATCTCTAAGTTGTGGCCTATTAACCCTTGGTGGTGGATCCTCCTCTATTCTTAAGTCTTGCTCATTCGAATGCATATCCTCCTCAACCTCAATGCCCTCATTCACTCAAGCCATCCTTCTTGATAGTCAATGGATCTCCAAATTTAATGGAGCTAAGGGATTGCCTTGGCTCCTTGTGTTAGGCATACAACCTAGTACACCCTGCAAAAGAAATCAAACAACAAAAACAAAACAAAAGTAAAGTACAAGAGACTCTAGAAATCAATACTAGAACTAACTATAGTGAATTCAAGTCAAAACCTAACCGTATTCCCCGACAACCTTGCCATATGATGATGGTCACGCTCCAATAATAAAGTGATCATTATCAGTAATTAACCTAACCAAGGTTAAGGTCGAATCCACAGGGAATACAGGGCTTGACTATAAGATTTCATTACAAATCATTCCTAGTATTTATAACTACAATCTCTAGAAGGGGGGTTGTTGTGATTCAAAGACAACTAAAAATGAACACTAATTATAATTCCGGAAAACACTCAATTTTGGGGGCAACTTGGGAATTGTGTTCCCCATGGCTCGTTGACTTAATTACCCTAGGTAACATAACTTTGATCGGTGAATTGCATGTAGGACAATAACTTAGGTTCTTCCAGCCCTGTTGTGAAGGTGAAAGTCGAATTTCACCATGTTACTTAGTCGGCCACCATGGTGTGTCAACTAACCATTACCTACTGTCCCAGTCAACCTTCCCTTGGTCAGGTTTGGTCAATTAGATGGGAAAACATCAACCAAATCCTGTCATCTACTTTCCTTTTCCTATTCGTCACTACCTTGGCCGGGATCGTAATAGAAGGCAACGTTTGATGTTGGCCACAACCAAACAATATTAATCATGAAGGGAAATAAATAATACATGCAAAACCCCAATCATAGACATGCACAAAACCTAGGTCATCTCAAGTCAACTACCTATGGTTCCCACAACCCGAAGTTGTGGGTGTTTAGCTACTCATGGCTAAGATAAAACACACAAGAATGTACATAATAGTCATAGTTGATAGTTTCACCAATAACAATGGAAAAGATAAGCACCACAAGTTGCAAACTCACAAGCTTGATTGATAAACAATGAGTACAAAACAAGATTTGCAATCCCCAAAATGGGTTTCCCAAAGAGAACAATAATCTACTCTAAAAACCTAATAAAAGCTTCAAATGTAATAGAGAAATGTCTACTGTTCGAACCTCATTTAAAAACCTAACTTAAACTATTTATAATAATTACAAAACAACCCTGGGAATTATGCAGAAAAGACTGTTGGCATCTGATAAATTTTGTAGTTATGACTCATAGGTTGGCCTACGAGACATAGTCATGGTCTCGTATGTGGTTCTTGGCATCTTGGATTGAACTGGTACGACCCATAGGTACAAGTCGTTACTCGAGCTATGACTCGTATGTTGGTCTCATAGTCTTGATCTTCAGTTTTTGGTCCAACATTTTGGCTCTTTGTTTCTTGCTACGAGTCCACCTATACAAGTCGTAGTATGTCTTAGGACTCGTAGGCTGAGCTCGTAGGGATGACTTTCACTTGGCAGATTATTGATTTTTGATCTCTGATTTCTGCTATGACATAACCTACGACTCATAGCATGAGCTACGACTCGTAGGAGGGCTCGTACGACTTATGCTTCAGCAAAATCTAAAACTTTTCTTCAAAATCATGCCAACTTAACCATCAAAACACTAAAAAGTTATTTTAAGAACTCAAAAGATCCCTTGCTTTAGGCATCAAATGTGTTGTAATTTGATAGCACATCAACCCCTTGTGGAGTAATTATCTAAGCTCAAGCAGGAACACAGTCATTTGTAAAACAATAAATCTTTAGTTTCTTTGGATGAATTAGAGATTATGCTTAAAGCTCTTGAAAAGTTCAAGTGTATTGATAGAGTGGTTTTTTGACTTGAGCATTGCAAGCGGCTTTGATTAATATACAAGAGTCATATTTGAAGCTATCTTTAAAGGAGCGGCTCAAATAGATCTTTGGTTAGTTAATAATCTAGTTCTAGTTACCTATGCTTTGCGACTTTGGCTTATCGATGTGGTGATTATCAATTTATATTTTGTGCATTTAGGCATCTAAGAAGTACATAAATGGTCTGAGCTCTCAACAATTTTTAGGCATCTAAGAAGTTATACATAAATTGTCCGAGTTATCAGTATTGTCAGGAGTCGAAAGTATCTCTCAAGCACTTTTGATGGTTCTGCTTTGACATCCATATAGCTAAAATGTAATCTATACTGGAGTAACCAATGTATATTACTTCATGAAAAGAACCAGTGTACATTATTCTAGGTTCTTTTGTCCCATATACTATTTCATTGTTAAACTCTATCAATCTAGATAATTGACTCTTCCCTAGGTGAATAGCAGGTTCTCAAGCCTCCAACTGTTGCCTTGTTATCCAAAAAATCTTCTCAGATTATAATAATTTATATATATCTTTGATTTATAAAATAGTAAAAGATAATAACTAAAAGTATTTTATTTTGTCAAAGGTTTGTAACCATATTATTTCTTATAATGATGAGATAAATTCAAATGTATATGTAATTATGCTTAATTTATTACTTCAAATAACTATATTTTAGCAGATCAATTATATATCTTGCATAACTCCATAATTATTCATGAGCACCATCTTTTAATAATAAAAATCAATTTGTGCGGTAGCGTAGCTATTGTCCAAGTCAATACCATCTTTCTTGATGATTTTGCCATTATCTTTCTTCTATAAATAGGATAACCATCTTCATCAATTGTGGGTGATTGAACAAATTTTTTTGAAAAGTGCTTTGTACATTTATCATTTTGCATGCAAGGAGAATAATTTATAGCAAAACCACACAGATCATGCATCATAAATGATTGCACTACTTTATAATAATGAGGATTAATCAATTCATCTAGTATTTCTGCAGAAATAATTCTATCAATATCTTTGGCATTTAGATATTTATTTTGCTCATGAAGAAAAAGTAAGATGTGGGCATGAGGCAATCCTCGTTTCTGATACTCAACTGTATAAATCACTGCATCAAAAATAAAAATAAGAATAGTATATAGTTGAAATTCACATTTAAATATATTAACTTATGAAAATTTTTACAAATCTGTAAACGAGCAATTGAATATACCTGCTTTTACTCTATCAAAAATTTGATTCTCTCACAAGGCCTTTATTAAACGATCCAATTTGATTTTGAAAATTCTAGATAAAATATTTGGATGGTCCTCAAGATTTCTACAAATTTCTAGTCATTTTGAATTGCAAGTAAAATGTGATGAAAAGATCAGGATAGCCAGTCCATTTGCATATTGCCATAGCATCTTGATAATTTTAAAACTTGTATCGTGCACCTCCTGACTCTTGTGAAGCTTGTAGGTAGGATCACGATCTCTTGAGAATATGGATTAATTTCCCCACGTAAAAATGTATCTTCTAACCTTTAATGCATATGAGCTCTCAATCACTTTTATTAAATCTAATATACTTCAATAGAGAAGATTCAATCATTGTATATGTGTCAATCATGAATTTTTGAAATCATTTTCTTGACGACAAAATCATTGGACTTCATCCTTCCTATCTTGAATTTTGTAAGCAAAATATTCTCGGATGCTAACACGTTGCCTTCCTCCAATTGTTTCATCATATCCATCAAGAATCATATCCTCTCTATAACCATCTTCTCCATATGGAAAAAGTAAAAGATATCGCAAGCTTCAATATGTTGCATTTAGTTCATTAATCCGTTGTAGTTGTCCAGACTGACTTTCGATAATAATATTTTTATCACATCTAGATAGTTCAAAATCTCCTACTACCAAAGCAACTACTTTTGAAACTGTTGGTAAGTTGTATCTTCTTTCACCGATGTCTCTTTTGCCTGTTAACCTCAGTTTAATATTGGAGATTCTATTTTCTGGAAATCTATCTCTTACCATTCTGAATTTCTTAACTAAAACATTGTGGCAATCAAGCATTTGCTTTAGATAATTAACAATCTCGGCATGAAGTTTATTTATATTTTGACCTCGACTGCACAAACAAACATTGTCATTTTATCTAAACTATTATCTACATTTTATAATTCAAGAATGATAATAATACTAACCTCACAACATAAATTATGTTTTGCACTTCATTTTCCGTGTCATGAATATATAGTTGTACAAATTTTGGAATGGATCCCTCAAGTGGCAATAAACTTCCAATTTTATGATAGCTTTATTCAAATAATTTAAATATTCTTGGTCCTTATGTTTGATTGACAGATGCATCAATCTTTCCTCCCATTGATTTAAATTAGAACATAAAATTATACCTCCTAATATTCTCCTGAAAGTGATTGCTTTTAGAACTCACATAAAATATGAAATGGAGAATGAATTACCATATAAAATACAATTTTTTTTTATAATAAGAGTAAAAGCAATATTTTCTCTAACCCCATTCAAACAACAATTTTCGTAGAATTTGAGGCGGCTCGACTGTCTTTGGCAACTTTATCTTTCCATGACCACAACAAAAAGAGTACACTGGTCTTTTAGAATTATAATACCTGTTGATTCTTTCTTCGTACCAAAATTATGCTCCACAATTTTCACATTCATAAGTAACATTTTCAATATCCCAATACTATATTAGTAAAAAACAATTATACGATTTAAGTTACTGCTTTTATGATTTCCTACTCCGTTACTTTCATATAGAGAAGATTAAATATTAGTACTTACCTTCATTACAAACGCTCCCACAGTTAACTTTATCATTTAAATGATACATAATAAATAAATCAAGTCGCAATCAAGATATTAATTTTAACTCTTAGTTTTAAATAAAAAAATTAATAGTGATCTTAATTTCTATGCACATACCTTCACAATGATCTTCATCTTCTTGACCTGCTATGGATTAACAAATTATATAAATCAATCTTACATGGCCATTCTTAAAATGCAAAATGAAGACAGTTATTTTTAAAATGTAAAACTATTATAGCTCAATAATATAATATACAATAGACATCAAGCTTCTTTTATCAAAATTTACCTTCATAGCAAGGTGCACGATTTAAATCAAGCTGTTGTTCTTGATTTTGGATACCCATGATGAGTACGTTTTTAGCGTAAAGTGAGTAATCAATAACTTGAAGTTAGAAACTTTAAAATATTTTCTTGATATTTTAATGTAGTAATGATTATTATTATTATAAAGGATCTGAGTAACTCATAAATGCAACTTAAAAAATATTGTGGCGTAGCAATATTGGAACTGAAATTTTCAGGCTGCACATTAAAAATATTTGAGTCGGTATTCTCATTCACCAAAATTTCTTTACCCTTCTCCTGCCTTGTATTTGGGAACAAACAATTCGAAAATCTGTCATTATAAAAAATAAAAAGATATTATTTAATGAGTTGTGATAAAAATAATAAATTAACAATCAACGACTTTATGATAATATGGCCAAATTTTAATAGTGATAATATGAGGAGATTCATATGTTACAATCATCAACTGGAGCACAATTTAAATCCAGTCGTGTTTCTTGACTTAAATCTGTAATCTCATTAATTATGAAGTTTTTACTTCTTTTGTTTGGTGCTTGTGGATAAACAATCAGTCATTAATCAATTAAGATTCCAGACAAACATAAAGCTGAAATCTTCTAGAAAAATATAGATAATTATTGTATCCAAACTTAAAACAAGGACCAAATAAAGCTAACCATTTGTAAGATCTTGTAGCGGAAGGGACTTTGAGAAATGTGCAAGAGGTTGCGTTGAAGCAACACGTCTATTATCTATTGTCAATAACAGGAAAAATAATTAAGATTTAAAAATGAAATAATAAACTGTTCATGGGGAAGAGCATATATTAGCACTTCATTAAAATTATTGAACTTGTAGAAACAGTGTCACAATGAGTTACCGTAAACTCAACTTGCAGCTGTAAATGCAAAGAATGATAAACAAGTCCCATAAAAAAAAAAAAAGCTGGCAAATTCAGTTCTAATATCTGTTGTAAAGTTAGCTATTCCCTTGTGTAAATACATCTGGCTTTACTTCAGTTACATCCTTAAAAGCTAAAATCGCGAAAAGCTCTGTCTGTTACTAAGCATGAAAATATTTTTTTCTCAAGGTACTGAATTATAACTTTTCTGCTTTATTAGGTAAATTCAGGCAAAGCTTGCTGCTGCAAAAGAAAAGTTTGGACGTGAAATCTGTGTATTTGAAA
This sequence comes from Solanum ossicruentum, assembly GCA_025774065.1. NCBI lineage: Eukaryota > Viridiplantae > Streptophyta > Magnoliopsida > Solanales > Solanaceae > Solanum > Solanum ossicruentum. Next base: position 953 of record JAOTQR010065026.1, on the reverse strand, counting down.
CAACAACAACTTCTTCAATGCCTCCCAATATTTCCAGCAATGGTACTTCCTACTTGATAAAGACAGTATCATTTATACAACTTCTTAAACACGAGTCTATTGTCTGTTTTGAAAGTGCAAGAAGGAGGGGTGTATTGAATTTTTTTTCCTTTTATTTTTCTTAAGCTTGTATTAGATAGTCAACTAGTATAAGTGACAGTTGACTAATTAGAGCAGATATATACGTAAATAGAAAATAAAGTACGTAAAAGAAAAATATAATACCGGATATTTTTGTACTGATTTAGATTCAATGTGAATCCTAGGTCCAGTCCTCTTGGATTGCAAGAGATATATTTCCAACCTTTTAATGGAGTAATGGTTACAGGAAATTTTTTCTTTCTTTTTTTGTTTTTCTTTTTCTGTTGATACAAACCTCTCTTTTCAATTTTTCTTCTTTTCTCTCTCTTTTTCTTTCAAAATAACAATAACTAAAGATTACAATGATTTTCTAAAAATGAAGAGTATTGAAGAGGGCTTGAATAGCAGTAGGCTTGTATAAGTCTTGAGACATCCTGGATGCCTCCTTTTATTGAAAAGATGACATCCCAAGGGAATTGATCCTTGGATTGAGGCTTTGATGGATCCTTTTTCCAATAATAAGGCAAGGCTTTTAGACAAGCACAACTAGATCAGATCTTCTTCCTTGTTTAAGCTTCTGATCCGAATCTTCAGTGGTAATTGTCTTCAATTTATGATTTTTTCTTTGTGCTGATCTTCTGATTGATCTGCTAAACCATCGAACAATCTTCCCGTTGATAAGATTGATTTGTTGAATATTAGAGAAGATTGTTAGACCCCGTAACTAGCTAAATAGAGGTCAATTGCACATTCGGAAAAATTGTTGTGATTGAGGTATATTTTAAATTTAACTAACTTATGATGCGTGAGTTTGGAATCAAGTGAATTTGGCG
>JAOTQR010065005.1:0-13652 GCA_025774065.1 Solanum ossicruentum | reverse complement strand
CATATTATAATTTTCAGCTTCCAAGTTCATTTTAAAAGTGAAACTACGACGTTGTACAATAACTCATCTTTGTGGACAGTAAAAGTGGTGCAGCGGCTTAATTCCATGACTAAAAACCTATAGTTTATTAGAACATAAGTATTACTTCATATTTCATCCAACCAATTAGAAGAAAATCCTCTTGAACAACAAGAAACATTCACAACAATACTTAGGACACATGCTGTCCAGAATTTCTAGCTTAACATAATAGCATGTACTTCTTGTTTTATATGAAGAAACCATATTAGCAACATCTTTAAATTCAACCATGTTAAGAACATCAAAGACTCTTTATAATATAGTACAAAAACCATACAGAAGTCACCAAAATAAAAGACAAGTGTGCAACAACTTTTTGGACACAAGCTGTCCAGAATTTCCAGCAGATTTCCAGATTCACATACTATTACATACTTCTTGTTTTTCATGAAGAAATCATACTAGCAATATCTATAACTTCAACCATGATAAGAACATCAAATTATCTTCATAATAAAGTCCAAAAACCATATATAATTCACCAAAATAAAAGGCAAGTGTGCAGTAACTTTCTGGACACAAGTTGTCCAGAATTTGCAGCAAAGATTCTATCATGTACTTCTTGTTTTACATGAAAAAATCATACTAAATATACAACTATAATTTCTTACCTTTACCTTATAGGTTCTTTACTCCCTTAAAAATCCTTAGAGAATGAGTTTACAGCTTGGTGAAGTGAAATATAGAGAAGACAAAATACTTTTAAAAAGCTGAAACTTTTTTTGCTAGTGGAAAGAATAAGTGCTGCACTTAGTCCGTTTTTGAGGATCAAATTGGCCAACTTTGTCTTCCACTTTTGACATGATAATGACACCCATTAATAGTCTATTATTGCAACAACTTATCCTCAAAAATTGGGCTCAATTGGGTCTCAAATGTGATGGACCTATGCTCCCAATTTCCAGCTTTCTTCCTACTTGGTTTTGGGTCCAAATGGCCAAGTTGTTTGTAGAGTACTTAGGACATTTTTAAACTCTTCATGGACTGACAATAAGGTCCATTTATGATACTAAAACATGGCCCAAAGTTACAACCTTAATAAGGAATTTATTCATAATCGAACTTGAACAATTTTTGGTGTCGAGCCTCGCTTTTGATTGGCTATCAATTATAAGTACGTGACTCTCCTACTAAATTATTAAATTCATGTAACAATATCAATTATTTACTTAGTTTAGGGCTGATATATCCTCAATTTAACACCAGTATATATATACCATCAACCCTCTTAGGCATCTAGAATCACATATCACCCATCAACACAAGATTTACGCACATTCAAGAATTGACGCTAATTTGACCAAGCCATAACATGATTCATTTACATTGCATTAGTACATGTAAAATGTGGGATGTTACAAATACACAGGTTTGCGATGCCAACCTATTGCAGAGGCAAAATTAATACATGTCTGCAACAGCTGCACGTCACGACATTGTTGTGGATCGATTCTGGATAAGAGAATTTACGAAAAAGTGAAAGTGTTAATCATTTTCTCTTAAATTAGGGTTAGACCCTTCATTCCCTAATTGTGAACCCTTGAACAAGAATATGAAGTCAGATTTTGATATAATTCATGGATTTTGATATATATAGAATTTAAAATTCTAGACATTTCGAGGCACATTTTGGGTCGTTTCACCTGTAGCATGAGTAGCTAAATCCGCAACTAGGGTTGTGGGAACCATGAAGACCTAACTTTGTAAATCTAAGTAATTTGCAATCCTTGGAATGGGTATGTGCATGTATTAATCAATTCTCTACACTTTGCATATTTTCTAAGGGTGGCCAACATTAGATACCACCTAGTATTACTGACTGGACCAAGATAGTAATGAAAGAGAAAAAAGATTGATTAATTGGATTCCACAATGTGTTCTTGTCTAATCAACCAAACTGGGCGAAGGGGAGTTTGACGGGAACTTATAGGTAATGGTTAGTATTGTATACTACGGAGATGAGCCAAGTCACATAGTGAAATTTTCCTCTCACCTTTGACCAAAAGGCTTGGTAAACTTAAATAACCATCGTGCATGCTATATCCTAAATAAGAATTGTGTTATCCGATGATACTAAGTTGGGAAATCATGGGGAACATAATACCCTAGTTGCTCTCTATTATTGATTGTCTCTTATTATTGTTAGTCTAGTTTACTTTCTTATTGGTTATTGTAAAAACCCCTTCGGGGAATTGAATTTGGTTAACTACTTGAATTACTCACTGGTGAATTGGTTTTGAGTCTACTTATTTCCTTGGGTTTGACCATAACCTTTGTTAGGTTTTATACTTTGAGAATGATCGCTTTATCCTCTACAAAGGACGTGTAACTTGGGCGACCTCAACAAGCAACAATTTTAATTTTATAGTGTTGATGTGCTTTAAACTTTGGATTTTGTATGTTCTCAATGCGAGATTTTCGATTTTATGTGTTTTTATTTTAGATTTGAAGGAAGACAGGTTGGCCATGATTTGGGAAAAAATGTAGAGGGTTGCTAGTTTTTGGTGATTTACGAGACCCTCTATGAATCGTAGAGCATTCTACGCGTCGTACAGGTAGTTTCATGAAAAATTTCAGTGAAGGATGAAATTTGAAGGTCTGCTCAATGAGACAGGTGTACGAGTCATAGAGCATTCTTCGAGTCGTATTGATGGTTTCGTGAAGATTTCCAGTGAAGGACAAGTTGATGAAGCTGAAGCATACAAACACGTATTACGATTCACAGACCAATGTATGACTAGTAAAGTTATGTCGTAGAAGAGAAATCCAGAATCCTAGGAGCTGACTATGAGACCCCAACTATGAGTCATAACTCACATTTTGAGTTGTAGATACCTTTGGTGGAGTCTGTCGATCAATTTTTCTATTTTATTTAGGACTTAATTATTATTATATAAATAGTACTTTTATGTTATTGTATAAGGGAGGATATCATTATTTAGTACTTTTAGGGTTTGAACTTGAGGTCTCAATACTTGAGAGAGAAGATAGTGAGAAAACACTTATGGGTAAATTTGATATTGAAGCTTGTGATTCTCATTCTTCTTGGATTTTCTTAATATTATTCAGTTGAGTATGTGTTTAATTATTCTTTATCAATACATAATTTTTTCATCCACCCATAGCATGAGTAGCAAAATCCACAACTAGGGTGTTGGGAATCATGAAGAACTAACTTAGTAAACTCGGGTAATTTGCAATTCTTGGAATGAGTATATGCATGTATTAATCAATTCTCTTTGTTTTGAATTTTTTCTAAGGGTGGCTAGTATTTAAACCAACCTAATTTTACTGACTAGAAAAAGATAGTAATGAATAGGAAAGAGATTGATTAACAGGATTCGATGATGTGTTCTCATTTAATCAATCGAATTGGGCCAAGAGGAGGTTGACTGAGTCCATAGGTAATGGCTAGTATGGAATACTATGGAGATGGGCTAAGTCACATAGTAAAATTCGCCTCTCACTTTTGACCAAATGACTTGGTGATCTTATATTACCGTCCTGCATGCTATGCACTTGACAAGAGTTAGGTTATCCGGTGATACTAAGTTGGGGAGCCATGGGGAACATGATACCCTTGTTTCTCTTTATTATTGATTGTCTCTTGTGATAGTTAGTTAGTTTACTTTTTTCTAGATTATTGCAACCCTACCCTTGAGGAACTGAGTTGGTTAACTACTTGAATTGCTTATTGATGAATTGGTCTTGAAATTACGTATTCCCTTGTGTTCGACCCTAACCTTTGTTAGGTTTTATATTTTGATAATGACCGCTTTATCCTCTAAAAGGGAGGTGTAACTTGGGAAACAATAGTAAGGTGTGACGTAGATTACCATTGCCAAGTAATCTGAAACGACCTGAAATGTGCTTGAAAATGTGCCTCAAAAGTACCTAGAATCGTAATTTTCATATATCTTAAAATCTATGCATGAAATTAAAAATCTGACTTCATGTTATTGATCGGAGGGAAAAATTTAGTGGGAAATATGTCTAAGCCCGATTTTAGAGAAAACATATCAAAATTTGAAAATCACAAAATGCGATTTACAGAGAGTTTTCCGCGCCCCTGGCGTGACGTGCCAAGGGCGCGCCTCTATGTATTTTGTACCAATTTTTTTATCTCAGTCCAAGGCTTTTGGGTGTTGGGACTAAGTCTTTCCATGCATTAAAATACCTATAATTAGTCATATTTCACCTTTATATCCTACAAGACATTCCCCAATACTCTATCAAACAATTAGACAAATATGTCACCCAAAATTCAAGTGCCAAACCTCATTTCGGATCTTAAGGATTTCACTCAAGCTTTAGGTTCTCACCTCAATCTTCATCAAGGAATTCTCCAAAGCTAAGTTATGTGAGTTTCAACTATAGGGTCCTTTTACCTATGGTGCCCAAGCTTCTTTTTTACATATATTTCATGTTTCTAAGATGATTTACTTATGCATCTTATTTACTATGATTTTGACTATGAACTATAGTGGGGTTCCATACTAGTTTGATCGCTTGAGCATGTTTTGAGCTATGAATCTTTGTTCTACCTTGTGATTTGATGAAGGGTTTTGATGTATATTGCATGATAGTATTACCTAGTATTGGTGGGTTGATTTACTTCAAGTTTACTTGCATGATTTCACTCTTGAATCACGTAATTTTATAATAGCATTAGACACCCACCAAGTGTTTGATAAAATATCTGGTTAATGTATCTTGAGTTATTGAAGGCCTAATGTTTGGCATATAGTTAAGTGACTTGATGATGATGAAACGATAGTATTTATGTGACAATTTTATGATATATATCTATAATGTTATGAGTTGGCCATAACCAATTGAGTGGTTGATACCTCAATCGCTTCGGATGGGGGTGGTAAGACATTAACCAATTAAGAGGTTGATTCCTCAATCATTTTGGGTAGAGGGTGGTCATGTCTATCAACCAATTGAGGTGTTGATACCTCAATTGCCTCGGATAGGGGTGGTAAGCCATCAACTAATTAAGGGGTTGATTCCTCAATCACTTCCGATAGAGGGTAGTCATATTTGTCAATCAATTGAGGGGTTGATACCTCAATCGCCTCATATAGGGGTGGTAAGCCATCAACCAATTAAGGGGTTTATTCCTCAATCACTTCTAAGGGATGGTCTACCTTGGATTCCAAGTACTAAGTTGATTTATCTATGATGATTGTCTCTTCCTTCACAAGTAATATGTCCAATATAAGCATGTTTTACTTCAAGTATTATTAATACATGTCATATTATTATTATGCTATCCATTGCTTATAGTATTGTATTCTAACTGTGTTCTCTATCTCTTACTGCATTATATCCTACATACTTATTACATTCAAATGTACAACCGCATACTTTATGCCTACATGATGTTACCATGTAGGAAGCGAAGCTCTTGACGATCATCCTCATCCTCCTTGTGGATGGTACTATCTCTAAAAGTAAGTTGCTGAGTCCTCAATTTCGGGGACAATGTGTTGATCTTATGCTACATATAAAGACTCTCTTTCCTTTATTGTATATTTTGACTATGAGGGTGAGCCCAGTTGCTTGTCTTGGCCCTTTCTAAGTTCTATGTTTAGAGGTGTTGTTGGATAAGTTATGTAATGATATTATTAGCTTTGACTCTCTTGACTCTTGCATGTTTTACTGCTATGAAAGATTTCCTTTAGTCCCTTTTACCTTTATTTTTATTCTTTATTGTTGTTTAATTACTTCCCGACAAAGGGATGTGTAATGATATGTTAAGAGGCTTGTTTGGGGTGCCTTCGGGATTCCCATTCACAGTGTCACATCTAGGCCCTAGACTTGGGTCGTGACATAATTTTCTCATACCAATGGGAGTCTTTATCAGCTTAGTTCATATTATAGCTTTCATGAGTTTAATTTGTCAGTTATAGTTCATCCCCAATAAATATGAGCATTTGTGCATTTCATGCATCATTAGTTTCATGGCAATCGTATACTATATCTCTTGCTATATATCCTTCTATACTATGTGCCCTTGTCATCTAATATTGAAATGCAGGTTTGGTAAGTCATATTCATAGCATCCCGCATACTTAGTACATTCAAACATACTAATGCATACTTTTTCTTACACGACTCACCATGTAAGGACCGAAGAGTACATTCATCCACCATATGACATCTTGCTCAAATATTAAGTTTTGCTTATTGTGGTGAGTCCTATTTTCTAAGGACAAACTGCCATTCCTCTACCTATGGTACTTTACTTATTTTATTCACTTTGAGGGTGAGCTCGAGGTATGTCTTCGCCCCTGACCTATCTTATGATTAGAGGTATTGTTGGGCATCTTGTAAACTCCCTTACAATTATATGCTATGTGTTATGAATGAAGATTATGCTATGGTTTTGTCTAACTATTAGTTAATGTTAAACGATTGGGTTATAGCTTTACGATATGATTGTGTGTGAAGTGAAAGATCCTATGTCCCGAATTACCCCCATAGCGTGAGTCATACTTACCCGCCCCTTAGTATTTATGTGCTATGTGTTTTGTGAATCCATGTTCTCCCTTTTTTCCAGTGATATCCCCATAGCGTGAGTCCTATTCTTCAGTCGCTTAGACTTATGTTTTTACTTTTGATTGTGCTTCCGAGCTGAAGATGTGAATATAGATACTATGAGGCTTTTTTGGAGACTCTCCGATTCGCATTTGCCATGTAACTTCTAACCCTAAGTCTAGGTCATAACATTTCAAGACCAATAATTTTTCTTTGACCAGCTTCACTTCAACATTGAAGAGCTTGACATTTTCTTCCATATAAGGCTCCATCTGGAGGCATTTCAATACTTTATTGGTAGCTATTATTGTAAGTGAACTTTATCAAAGTGAAATATTTGTTCCAATTACCCTCAAAGTCATTAATTCAAGATCGAAGTATATCATCAATAGTTTGAATCATACTTTTCGATTGACCATCTTTCTGAGGATAAAATTAAGTGCTAAAATTCAACTTAGTACCCAAGGCACCCTGCAAGCTAGCCTAAAATCAAGATATAAATCTTAAATCTCAATCAGAGATAATATAAATAAGGATTCCATGTAGCCTTGCAATCTCATTTATGTATAATTCTGCAAAAGCTCAAATAAGTAATCCATTCTGACTTTCAAGAAGTGATCACTCTCAATTAGCCTATCTACTATCACTTATATTGAGTCATGTTTTCTTTGAGTGTGAGGAAGTCTAGAAATTTGTATCGATAAGGATTCTAGCAACCCAATAGGGACATGATATTCTACCTTTATTTGTTGTCAAATAAAGCATTTCAAAATGAACTCTATAATATCTTTCTTTATACCATTCCACCAACAATATTCTTTGATTGTTTGGTACATCTTCGTACATCCAGATTGCATTTCGTATGGTGAAGTATGAGCTTCATTCAAGATTTTCCTTCTTAATTATTCATTATTAAGAGAACAATTTTTTTGATAAAACAAGACACCATACTCCATTAATGTAAAGTCAAGCACTTCCCCATTCTGAACTTTTTTGGTTTATTAATTTGTCAACTAACTTTTATGTTTCTTTTACCTGTTGTAGTAATATTGGATTGAATTATAAATTAACAGGTAGTAAACAATTAGAATCAATTGCAAAATAAAAGTTCATGAACTTTTACTCAAGAAGCAAAGCAAAAGATAAGCAGCATCTACAACTACATTGGCTTTACCCAGATGATAGTCAATTATACACTCATAATCTTTAATGAGTTTGATCCACCTACATTATCCTAGGTTTATTTTTTTATAAGTACCTATGTATTTTATGCTCTTGTGATGATTAGTAAATATATTAAATTTTTCTATATTTAAATAATACCTTCATATCTTTACGGTGAATATCATAGTAGCTAGTTCAATATCATGAGTAGGGTAATTTAGAAACCCAACTTTCACCCAATTTCGATGAGGCATTTTGTATGTTCCCTACAAAAACCTATGACCTGTGGGTCCCCGTAAGTCGATAGTTTCAAAAAATTTAATGAATGGTACTTTGGTCCTTTCCTACCCTTCTAGTTCTAAATTACATCATTTTGGACATATAACTACCCTAATAAACATTTTTGTACTATAATAAACCCTATTCCTAATTGTTCTTCTAATTTCACTAATTTATCCCACGTTCCATCTACTACAAGACTCCATTAAACATCAACTTGTAATGACCTTTCGGGTTATTTCTATCATTATGTAGTTATTTTTTTTAATTTGAACATGTGTATAGTGACCTCGGGAAATTAGTGATTTGTTGAGACTGTTAGAATAGTTATTGGTTAGGTTACTTTTGAGTTATGTAGATTTTTGAGTTAATCAACACGTTATACCTGTAAAATAAGCTTTTGGACAAAATCCTTGTAAAATGCCTCAGAGTGAAATTTTGAAGTTTCCATTAGCTCCGAAATAGTTGAATAGGCTAGGAGCATGTTTGGTGCAATTATATTTTGATTTCAAATTTAACCTCTGAAACTAGTTAAGAGTTGACTTAGTCAATGCCCTCAGGAATCATGTCTCGAATGCGAATTTTTATTGTACGGTTAGCTTTGAATCATCATGTTTGGTATAGAATGACCCTTCATTTGATACCAGAGACTTTCGGATGCAATTTGACCCCCTCTCCTCCCCACGGGGGCTTTTCGTTAAAAGTTGCATATAAAGAAGTGGGACCATCACTTTATCGTAGGAAGCTCCATTGAAAATTTTGACCATACAGTTGGATCCAAAATGTCAAAATGCATATGGTTATATAGTTCATTTGTGAAAATTGGAGTCCAGATTAGACCGAAATATCGAAAAAAAAGATTCGGAAGGTTGTTGAAAGAGAAAGGGTTGATGTGGCTGTTTCTTACTATGCCACATGTTGTGTTGTGATGCTTCCATGTGGCCAGGACAAGGTTGAATATATATAAAGGATGTTTTCAAGGGAATTTCATTATCTACATATATATAATTCCTCTCAACTTCGCATCACTATTTTGAGCTCATGTTTCATTCAATTTGAGTAATTCAAAAGGTTACGTTGTATGAACTCTCATGAGGAATTCCATGGAAGTGTCGGATTCCAATTTTGATGTTTCAAGGTGAAATTTCTATTTTTCTAGTTGTATATCAAAATTGAGTGAAAACATTACATTGTGATATCTGAATCATTTCTCAATGAAATTAAGTGAAATTTGTGTCTAAATTGATTTATTTTTGGAGAGGAACATTGTGCTATGCTTGGATCTCTTTAATTTGGCTATGTATTTGCGAAATGTGACAGAAAAGTAATGTAAGAAATGTTTTTTGATACAAAATGCAACTTCATTTTGAGTCATTTCTCTATCATCTGGGATCTATTTTGGGCTCAATTTCTAGCTATATACTCGGAGTGATGTAAGGTGTGGACCTCAGATTTACCCATTTTAGTCGTAATTGATATAATTTCACCCGTTTTTTGAGATTTTATAGCCAAATTAGTCGTAATAATCTTGTGAATGTTTTGATAGTTGAGCAGTGTTGGAGATGATATGGAAGAAAAAAGCTCAGGTGAAATGATTAGGAGCATGAGGGACCTCCTTCCAACTAAGTTACACTTTTCTTACCTCTAGATTAAGTTGAAATGAGTAGTGGGAGCCTATTTTTTATTGGAGGTCCCTAAGTAAAGTATATATATGTGATGTTGAGATGATGATTGTCGTCTGGAATCAGTGATACTTGCATTTGTTTTGTTAGCTAGTTTTAGAATTGTTTTGATTGAGTATGCTTCTGATAAGGAATGCAAGGATTAGGTAGCGCACGACCTAGGTAAGTTAAGTAATTATGCTACTTGTGTACATATATTTGTCTTTTTAAATGTTAGGTTGACTTGCGGGTTCTCTGACACAGAAACCTATATTATGTCATCATGATTTTGATTATCCATAATCTATATATCCTGATTAAATTTTGTTAAAATCTATATTTGGTCATTGAAGATTATGATCAATGTTTGGTCTCTATAATAGTTACATATATTATACTAGCTTATTGTTAGCAATGTTAAGATGTCAGTTGAATTATTGAGGACTAAATCTAATGTACGCCACGTGATTGGCATGAATATAATATCACCCAAGTTACACCTCCTTTTTAGAGGATAAAGCAGTCACTGTCAAGAAATAGAACCTAACAAAAGTTAAGGTTGAACCCACAGGGACTATGTAGACTCACGAAAATTCACCAAATTGCAAATCGAATAATTAATTGACTTACTTCCCCAAAATGCACCTGGGGGGGAGGGGGTTTGAATTAATCAATGGGAAATATAAGGAAATATAACTAAACTGACTTTAACAAGAGAGAAGTCAAATAATGGAGAGAAACTAGGGTATTGCATTCCCCATGATTCCCCAACTTAGTATCACCGGATAACCTAATTCTTTTCTAGTGTATAGCATGCAGGACAGTAATTTATGTTCACCAATCCCTTTGGTCAAAGGTGAGAGGTGAATTTTACTATGCAACTTGGTCCATCTCCATAATGTGCATTACTAACCATTGCCTATTCGTCCTAGTACAACCTCCTATTAGCTCAGTCTGGTTGATTAGATGAGAACACATCAACCGAATCCTGTTAATTAATCTCTTTTTTTATTCATTACTACCTTGGTCCAGTCAGTAACACTAGGCGATTCATAATGTCGGCCACCACTAGAAAACATGCAAAACAAAAAGATTTAATTAATACATGAATCTACCTTTCCAAGAATCATGAATTATCTGGTTTTACTTTGTTATTTGTTCATGATTCCCACAATCCTAGTTTTGGATTTAGCTGGTGATGCTACATGCAGATGCAAGAATTATGAATTGAGAAGACATAATTAAACACTCACACAATAGAATTAACAACAACCAAAATCCAACTTCTATAAGAATCACACGCTTCAAGGTAAAATTCAAACACCAGTGGTCTTAAAGACTCTCCAATATGATCCTACAATTTTCTCTCTCAAAATATTGAGTTCTTTGAGTACTAGGAGAAAAAACTTATTTAAAATAACCTAAAATACCTACTATAATTAAAATTCAACTCCTAAATAAAAAAGGGGAACTGGTCGGCATGCCAGAAGAAAGGTGTCTTACATGCCATATTGCATTCCACGACCAGTAATCAGGGTCTCGTACTCAGCTATTACAAATTTGGACATCAACTATCTGACACCCCTCTATGACTCATAAAATAGTTTACAACCCGTAAAGGGGGTTCCGTCTGATGAAATTCATGAAAGTCTAAGTCTTTCATCCTCAGGGCATGAACCATCTTCTACGACTGATAAACCTCTCTATGGCTCGTCTGTATGTTTATAGACTGAACTTCAGAAAATATCCCCTCGCTAGAGTTGTCCACGAAATAACCTTACGACCCGTAGAATGCTCTAAGGCCCGTAAAGGGTCTCGTATGACAACATAACTTAACAACTTCTGCAATTTTCCCCAAATTCAACGCCAACCTGTCATCTTGGAAATATAAACACAAAAACACATAAAACCAACTAACATCCTATTGAAAACACACAAAATTCCAAGTTTTAAGTATCAAACTGTTGTATTTTGGCAGCACATCAACTCTCTCAACTTAAAATTGTTGATTGTCTTTAAGAAACGGACTCAAACTATATAGATAATATATTTACACATAGAGCTCAACTCAACGCCATACATCACATAAATCTTAGACTCAGACACCCACACTAACTTTTCCAAACAGGATAAATTAGTTATCTAGCAAACCAATACAACCTAGTGCATGTGACAACACAACTATGAGAGATTATTAACAGTCCACAATCACTGAACAAGTCTAGTGCTAACAATGCAATGCAAGTTCCCTCACAGAAAGAAGTCCAATATTTTACCCTCGATGATGTTTTCATGCTTATCCTTTGGACTATGCAAAATCACTCACTTTCACAATAGATATTTATGCATCATGTCTAATACCATAGTATTTCCCACATACTCATGACTCAAACCTTCAACTAACTGGACTAGCATCACTTTAGGACTTTCTCGGCTTGTAACATAGGCTCAGGGGGCTTTGGTATGATAGTATGGGAAAATAGTGACTGAAGGACTCCTTGATACCATATTTTTCTACACTTTTGCCCTACTAAATCTGTTATTTTCCTTATTCTCCCTTTTTCCTATTTCAAGCATTTTTGGGTGCTTTCTTTTAATTTTTCGGCTTTTTTCCTTATTTCTACACTTTATTTTGCATTTTAGCTTACAACTAGGGAATCACTTATTTTCCTTGCAGCAGTACATGATTTTTTCCCTTTTATTCTATATTAATAACTTACTCCCTTATTTTTATTTCCCCTTTACACCGGTCACCTGATGTGTTATCAAAATACAAAACACATTTGGTGCCTAAAACAAGGGATTTTACGAGTTCTTAATGTGACCTTATATGGTTTTTATATATTTTAATATTGTTATTGCAGAAAAAGAGGTTGGTATGATATTGGGAGAAAATTGAAGATTTTTGCTGAAGTGCAGGACATACGAGCTGTAACGACCCTAAAAAGTGCTTGAAAATGCGCGTTAGAAGTGCACAGAATCGTAATTTCCATATATCTCAAAATTTGTGCACGATAGCTAAATCCAACTTCGTATTCATGTTCAGGGGGTCATTTTGAGTGGATAATGGGTCTAACCCCAATTTAAGAGCAAACGATCAGCAATTTCAATTTTTCATAATTTCATTTCCAAATAGCTTTCGCGCCCCCGGCGCAACGCACCAAGGCTGCACACTAGTGCTTATTTTTTTTTGTTCAGTTTTGACTTCGGTCCAAGACTTTCAAGTCTTGGGACTAAGTGTTCCCAAATGTTAAAATACCTATACTTAGCCATTTTTCACCCTCATATCATTCTAATCATTCCTCAATACTTATTCAAACACTTAGCTAAATAATTTACCCCTAAACTCAAGTCTGAAAATCCTCTCCGGATCTAAGGATTTTCTCTCAAACTTGAAGTCTACATCTCTAATCTTCATCAATTTCATCTCCAAAGTTAAGGTATGTAGGTTTCTTTGATTGGTTCTTTTCACCCGTGATACCCAAGCTCCCTTTACTCAAAATTGCATCATTTAAAGTTGATTTATTCATGGGTCTTATTTACTATGAAATCCACTACACACTATGTTGGGGTTCATGAAGTTGTGACTATTTTACCATGTTTGGAGCTGGTCTATTATATGATTTGATGAAGGGTTTTGATGTATATTGCTTGAGGGTATTACCAAGTATCTATTGAAGGTTTTATATTGAATTTATTATCATGATTTCACTCTTGAATTGCATGATTTTACACTAGCATTACGCATCCTCTGATTGTTTCATAAAATATCCGGATATGGATTCTTGAGAAATTGAAGGTCCATTGAAAGTCTTATGAAGTGAATGACTATATGATGATAAAATGATGATGAAAAGGAAATATATGTATATGATGATGAAAGGAGTGTCTCTCTCTCTCTCTCTCTCTCTCTCTCTCTCT
>JAOTQR010065004.1:0-47426 GCA_025774065.1 Solanum ossicruentum | reverse complement strand
CATCGTACATATCTTTGATCAGCCTGATATAGGCCCCAGGGACACCTTTCGCCTCTAAGCACCTCCATAAAACCTCCATTGGGACCTTTTCATATGCCTTCTCGAGATCAATGAACACCATATGAAGATCCTTCTTATACTCTTTATATTTTTCCACTAACCTCCAAACCAAATGGATTGCTTCAGTCGTCGACCATCCCGGCATGAAACCAAAAAGGTATCAATATGAACATCAAAATTTACCATAAAACCTTGCCCATATAAACATGAATGCATGCAATGGCTTAAGGCCAGAAATTAGTACTTGAAATCGCATAGGGGACTTAGGATTAGTACCTTAGGCTTGAGCGGAGTGGAAAAGATAAAGGTATCGTTTTTGCATATCCACTTCGATCTCCCATGTAGTGCTTTTGACTTGTTGGTTCCTCCAAAGGACCTTAAAGGATGTCACTTGTTTGTCCCTTAATCTCTTCACTTGCCTATCTAAACTCCAAACCAGGACCTCCTCATAAGTCAAGTTATCCTTAATAACACCCACCACCTCAAGAGGCACAATGGCATTAGAGTCACCCACACATTTCCTCAACATAGAGATATGGAACACTGGATGAATCAAGTTCATTTCACTAGGTAGCTTGAACTCATAAGATACCTTACCAACCCTCTTTAAGACCTCATAAGTACCAATGTACCTTGTACTCAATTTCCCCTTTATCCTAAAATGGACCACAACTTTCATTGGAGAGACTTTCAAATAAACCCAATCACCCACTTTGAATTCAAGGTCTCTTCTTCTCACATCGACATAAGAATTTTGATGACTTTGGGCCATTCTTAACCTTTCCCTGATCATCTTAACCCTCTCAAGAGCATGCATGACTAGATCTGGTCCTAATACGGCCATCTCTCCAATCTCAAACCAATCAACCGGTGATCTACATGGCCCCCATAAAGAGCCTCAAAAGGAGCCTTACCGATGCTAGAGTGATCGCTATTGTTTTATGCGAATTCAATTAAAGGAAAATGGTTATCCCAACTACCTCTCAACTTCAATACATATGCCCTAAGTATATCTTCAAGGGTTTGAATGATTCTTTCGACTTGGCCATCCATTTGGGGATGAAAGGTCGTACTAAGGTGAACTTTTGTACCAAGACTCCTTTGAAAATACCTTAGAAGTATGAAGTGAATTGTGTACCTCGATCTTGTATGATGGATAATAGAACCCCATGTAATCTCACTAACTCATAGATGTAATACCTTGCATACTCTTTGGCCTTGTATGTGGTCTTAATCGGTAGAAAATGAGCTATTTCATCATCCTATCAACCACCACCCATATGGAATCAAAACCTTATCTAGTCTTGGATAATCCAACCACAAAATCCATATTAATACTCTCCAACTTCCAAGTAGGAATCTCTATATCTTGGATTAGGCCACCCAGCTTTTGATGTTTGGTTTTGACTTGTTGACAACTATGGCAATAGAATATGAATTTGGCAATGTCCCCCTTCATGCCTCCCCACCAATACACATCCCTCAAGTCTCTATATATTTTAGTAGAACCGGGGTGGATAGAATTAGAGGGATTATGGGCTTCATCAAGAATTTTCCCCCTCAAACCATCAACATAAGGCATGCACAACCTACCTTGGTATCTAAGGGCCCATCTCCCCCTTGGGAGAAAGCCTCTATCTTTCCCTCTTTCACCAAAGCCTTCAACTCAAGTAAGGAGGAGCCTAGATCTTGTTTTGCTATCACCTCATTAACTAATGAAGATTTGGAACCATCAACCATAATAACACCACTGCCCACATCTTCCAACCTCACCCCCAACCTAGCCAATCTATGCACCTCCCTATCCATCTCCCTATCACCACTATCCACATAAGCTAGGCTATCCATAGACACCTGACTCAAAACATCCTCCACAACATTTGCCTTACTTGGGTGGTAATACATACTCATGTAATAGTCCTTAAGAAGTTCTAGTCACCTTCTTTGCCTCAAGTTGAGATCCTTTTGAGTAAAGACAAATTGGTGACTCTTATGATCCGTGAAGACATCAATATGCACCCCATACAAATTATGACGCCAAATCTTTAATGCAAGTACCATGGCAGCCAATTCAAGATCATGGGTAGGGTAGTTCTTTTCATGCACTTTGAGTTGCCTAGAAGCATAGGCTATGATCTTACCATTTTGCAGAAGCACACAACCCAAACCAACCATAGATGCATCACAATACATGACAAAACCCTCAATCTTATCTAGTAGTGACAATATAGGAGCGAACACAAGTCTATCTTTCAATGTTTGGAAGCTTTCCTCACATTTATCAGTCCACACAAACTTAACCTTCTTTTAAGTCAATTTTTTCATAGGAGAAGCAATGGAGGAGAACCCATCTACAAATATTCTATAGTAAACTGCAAGGCCCAAGAAGCTCCTAATATCCAACTTGGTCACTGGCCTAGGCCAATTCCTAATCACATCGGTTTTCTTAGGATCCACGTTTATACCATCTCCTGACACCACATGACCCAAGAATGCAGCCTCCTTTAACCAAAATTCACACATGTCATATTTAGCGTACAATTTCTATTCCCGCAATCTTACCAACACAACCCTTAAATGCCCAATATACTCCTCCCTACTATGTGAATAGATCAAAATATCATCATTGAAGAGCACAAAAAAGAATCAAGGTAGGGTTTGAAGGCACTATTCATTAAGTCCATAAAGATGTTTGGTGCATTAGTTAACCCAAAAGACATCACCACAAATTTATAATGCCCATATATAGTCCGAAAGTCCATCTTGGGAATATCACAGTCCCTCACCTTCACTTGGTCATACTCGACAAAAGATCAATCGTAGAGAAAAAGCTTGCCCCTTGCAATTAGTCAAACAAGTCATCAATCCTTGGTAGAGAATACCTATTCTTTATAGTGACACAATTGGTCAAACAAGTCATCAATCCTTGGAAGAGAATACCTATCTTTATAGTGACCCTATTGAGTTGCCTGTAGTTAATTCACTTTCTAAATGACCCATCCTTCTTTTTTACGAACAATACCGATGCAACCCAAGGTGATTGGCTAGGCCTAATAAATCCTTTCTCCAACAAATCCTTCAATTGCTCCTTTAACTCCTTCAACTCCGTCGGTGCCATGCGATAAGGGGGAATGAAGATAGGTTGAGTGTCGCAAAGGAGATCTATGCCAAAATCTATCTCCCTTTCGGGAGGGACACCGGGAAGTTCATTTAGGAAGACATCAAGAAACTCATTTATAACAAAACCGACTCTATGGAAGGGACTTTGGACTCCACATCTTTAACTCTCACAAGATGATACATATATCCCTTGGAAATCAACCTATGGGCTTTAATGCATCAAATGAATCTACCTTGTACCACCACATCATGACTTTCCCACTCAAGGGCGGGTTGATTTGGGAAGTGAAACTTGACCCTACGGGTTCTACAATCAATAGAAGAATAATATGCATGCAACTATCCATCCCAAAAATACATCAAAATCAACCATATCTAATTCATCAAGATCACAAGGTAATATTTTACGCAAGATGCATCCTAGACAATTTCTATACACTTTCCTAGGAATAATCGATGCACCTATAGGAGTAGACACCTCATAAGACTCATGCAACAACTCTGACTCAACATTGAACTTTCTAGCAACCAAGGGGGTAACAAAGGAAAGGGTGGCACCCGGATCAATCTAAGCATATACATCAAGATCAAATATTTTCAACATACCGGTAACAACGTCAGGAACCTCACCAACCCCTTGCCTCTCATGTAGAGCATAAAACAGATTTTGCCTTGGGGCACCACCTTGAGGGGCACCTCTACCCATTGGAATCGTATTTGCACCCTAGCCCTTACCACGGCTTCTTGGACAATCTAGCTTCTTGTGACCAAGCTCCCCACATTCAAAGCATGCATTAGACCCCTTCAAACATGGACCTCCATGCTTCCTCCCACATTTAGGACACACCTCTATAGGAGCCACTCTACCCATACCTTGAGTCCTAGGGAAGTCATTGGTAAATCCCCTATTAGTAGTATGGGAAGACCCTGGCCTTGGTGAAATTTATCACCTCTTTGGAACTTACCCCCAAACAAGGCCCTCTTGGCCTCATGAAGCATCCTCTTTCTCCACTTCTCTTCTTCAATTTGCTCAGCATAGGTTATTAACCGACGCAAGTCCACATCACTAATAAGCAAAACAGACTGGCATTCTTCACTTACAAAGTTTGAAACCCCCATAACAAACTTATTCATCCTTGACCAAGGGTCGGCCACCAAGTGAAGAGCATACTTTGAAAGTTGATTAAATTTGAGGGCATACTCCCTCGCACTCATACCATCTTGTTTCAAGTTCATAAACTCAACCAACTTTTCTTCCCTAAGCTCAAGAGGGAAGAACCAATTAAGGAAGGCCGATTTGAATTCCTCCCAAAGCACCACATAGCCATTACCCTTCTCACCCTTCCATTGATTAAACCAAATTTGAGCCACCACCTTGAGTTGGTACGCCGCCAAGTCTGCCTTCTCATTTTGTCCAACACCCATGATAGACAAGATTTTGTAGATTTCATTACTAAATTCTTTTGGATCTTCATCAACCTTTGACCCATGGAAAACTAGAGGATTCATCCTCATGAAGTCCCTTACCTTAGCTCCCATGGTAGTAGCATGAGGGCTTGGGCCACTTGTTGGACTTGGTTGGCCACCACTTGGGCAAGCAAAGTAAGGGCATCCCAGAATTCACCATTGGTAGGTTGCTCCTCAGGAGTTTAGGCCCGTCTCCCTCTAGTATTCGGCTTGATCTAGCATAGCAAAGAACAATTACTAGGACAACATACTTACCACCACTCTATAACACGACTTAGGACATGAAGAAGGGAAACATTTCCTATAATGCCTTATAGCCTCCTATCCATAGTCATGGCACACTTTACAATCATGAAGAGGACTCTAATTGATGCAGTGTGTTGGAATCAGAGGATCTATTAACCTAGCACTCTGATACCATCTTTTTCATGACCCAAGCCTCGGGCCTAGATGTGATCGGCGAATGGGTAACCTGAAGGAATTCCAAACAAGCCTCATAGCATATCATTACACATCCTTGGTTGCAGAACAATTAAATGACATTTGAAGAATAGAAATAAGGGAAGAAGGGCCTAAGGGAGAACTTGTCATAACATAGATCCAAGGAATATTAGAATCAACTCATGGCATAAATACATAGCTCTGTCCAACAACACCTCTACTACATAGATAATAGCGGGGGTCAATTTAACACCCCACATATTACATTTACTAATAGAATGAGAATAAATCTTGATATGGTTTGGTCAAAATAGCGTCAATTCTTGAAAGTGTTTAATTCTCGTGTTAATGGGTGATATGAGCGTCTAGTGCTTATGAGGGCCTTATGTATATGTATTTTATATTAAATTGAGGATATCACAATTCTAAAGAAAGTAATAGAATTGAGGTGCTTGTATGAATTAATAATCTAGTAGATGATTCTTCTACTTGCTTAGCTTGAAATTAGTAGCTAAACGGAGAAGAGGGTCGACATCATTTTTGTCCAAGTTCGATTATGCATAAAATCTGTTTTAAGGGTGTAAGTTTATCCCATGTTTTAGCATCATAAATAGACTTTAAATTTTAGTCCAAGAAGAATGAAAGAAGAGCCCAAGTATATCCAAACCACTTGACCATTTGGGCCAAAAATGGATTAAGAGGAAAGCTGGAAATTGGCAGCCCAAATCCACTAGAATTGATGCCCATTTTAACCCAAATTTTGAAGGAACTATCTGCTGATCAATTAGACTACATTATGTGGTACTTAATGGTCAAAATTCCCAAGATAAGTCATCCAAATGAGGCCCTTTAAGAGGATATGACCAGCAGCAAATTTCAGCTACTCTACACTTAACAGAATTTCAGCTTTCTCATTCTTTCTCTTCAAACATTTCTTGACCTAGCAGCAGCAGCCAAAGGATCTCTTAGGCTTCATAAGGAGTTTATCAACCTTGAAGTTAACGATAAGTAACTATATTTGTGTATTTGGTATGATTCCTTCATGAAAATCAAGAAGTAGATGATGGTATGCTTTACTGGAAATTCTGGACAGCTTGTGTCCAGAAAATTGTTGCACTCTTTCCTTTTGATTTAATGATTTCCAAATGGTTTTTGGGTTGTATTATGAATAGAATTTGATGTTCTTAATATCATTTGAGTTGTGGACATTTCCCTAATGTTGCTGCCCAGATTTTGGTTGCATTTAACATATGAATTTTATTGTGCTATCTTAAGTGTGATGTTGGTTGGAAGTTGTGAGTTGTTGGATTTAAAGCTATTAGCTCATGTCCTTAATGACATCTTAGTTGATGTTATAAGATTGTATTACCACTATTGATATGTGTAAATGTTGTTGGAAAAGTTTGGTTAGAGTTGGAAAAGGTTTGGAATTGTCGTTGTCGAAATGTAGCGAAGGGGGGAGTAATGTTATGCTGTCCATTTGTAAGTTGTGTAGAATTATGGTCTGTTATTCCACGAATTACCCCTGATTTTGGACTGGTTGTGGACTATATTAACACTGGTTTTATGTGGTAAAATCATTGGAAATAATTTTGGTAAAGTTAAAACAATTTTGGGATTGTTGATGTCAAAGTGTGGTGAAAGGGTATAACGTTATGTTGCTTGATTGTATGTTGAGAAGAATTATTGTGTGTTGTATTTTGTGAGCTATTGTGGGACTGCTAAGGGACTTAAAATAAGATGTAGATGGCATGTACATAAGAATGGTTGTTAGAAAATACATTCATAAGTGAAAAGGTTGAAGAAATGTCTTTGCATCACTAATTGAACGCTTGCTGTCCGGATGATCATTTTTATGATGTTGGACTACCTAGAAGTGTTGTGTTGCTGCTAATACTATTTTTATTGACCAATATGGTGTAGATAATTATTTGAGGGAAAGGCATCCACTCCAAGGTAGTAACGAGGTCATACAACAAGGTATGTAAGGCTACTTGAATTCATATCATTTGGCATGAAACATAGAACCTTCGGTAAGTAAAGGTAATTATCTACTCCAATATGACAAGAAGCCAAGTATCCACTCTTGCAAGGTCCATATGCTCCTATATATAGTTACCTTCAAGTCTATATACATACATGGATACCAAACACATGAGTTCTTGATGCTAAACAAAGTTCATGAGTTATTTCATTTCATATACATTTCATTACTTATGTAACATCCTCTCTTCATTGTCATGTTGTCTTGAATGATTATTTTCATGTCATATATTGCATATACAGTCCTAAAGCTCCAATATTATGACTAGCAAAAGAATAATTACAAAGGTAATATAAAGATAAAGTATACAGTTTTGATAGGTGGTAGACAGAGGGGGTGGAAGTAACACCTAGCAAAGGGACGATCCTATCATGGGTGGTAGCCCGAGGGGTTAAGGAAGAACCTAGCAAAGGGACGAACTCGATATAGTTCACCACTGATCAGTTGGTCATTTACAGTTTATGATGTACACAGATTATACAGTAAAGGTAAAGTAAAATAAATAACATAAAGTATTCGATCCCAAAGTATATATAAAGGTGGTCTCTTATTCCACACCAGTGCATAATTCATTTGAAGTTGTATCTCATATATAGTATTTCATGCCTTAAATATTCAGTACACTATCTCGTACTGAGTCCTTTGTGGGGGACCTACATTTCATGCCGTAGGTACAGGTGCTAGTAGATCTCCCCAGTAGAGTATAGGACATCCAGCTACTGTTACCAAACTCCAGGTTGTTCCAGAGTTTGTGTGTGTCTAAAGTTTATATGTTTGCATTGTATAGATATTTGAGGTCGGGCCTGTCCTAACCCTTATCAGATATTCTTTACTTAGAGGCTTTGTAGACTATGTAAATTAAAGTGTGGTCATGTTTTGTACTTTTAATACCATGGCCCCAACGGCCTAGTCGCATGCATTTTCTTTTGGCTTATATCAATGTTTACTTGCATACAAACATGTTGAGTATAGAATTCCTTTATAGAATGTATAGAAAGTACATAAGTACAGGTTTGTTCTCCCGAGCCTTATCGGCGATGGGTGTCGGTCCGCCCTAATAAGACTTAGGGTGTGACAGCCAAGACATACAACTGGGCTCACCCTCATAGTCATAGGTAAATGATAAAGTAAAGAGAATCTTAATACATAGTTAATAGCAACATAGACTAAGGTCATCGAAATAGAGGACTCACTAATAATCTTAGAATAACACCGCCTAACCACGTGGAGGAGGGGGATCAACTCGGGCATGGATCCTACATAGTGACATCATGTAGGCAAGAGTATGCGTTAGTACATTTGAATGTACTAAGTATGTGGGATGCAATGCAACAAGGAATAGGCATCATAACCAAAATGCATATCAATAGGCAATAGGCATAATATAGTAATATGGCATGTATGATCAATGTTAGAGTAAAACATGCTTGAATAAATCATGATCGCATAAAATATCATATGTGAAGAAGAGACCAAACTAGCTTTCTAACCTTAGTTGATTCATGATGGTCATACCCCGATTATCCTAGGTGGTGAGGTATAAACCCCTCACATGGTTGATGTTGGTCACACCCCAATCATCCTATGTGGCAAGGTATAAACCCCTCACATGGTTAATAATTACAAACCCCCAACTCAGTTGATGATGTTCACACCCCAATCATCCTAGGTGGTGAAGTATAAACCCCTCACATGGTTACCCGGGCTCATATCCCCCCTCCTCCCCCAGATTGGGCATGGTCTAGTGTGACACTTTATATAAGATTCATCATAAGCTCTAATACAACACCTCATGTAGAAATAATCATGTACATAAGATCATTTCATCATCATAACATTATTCACATCATATTGCATGGTTTGGACCTTCAATTTCTCAAGAAAGCATAACCGGACATTTTATCAAACACCTTGGGGTGTGTAATAGGGTTAAAATAGCATGCAATTTAGAGATAAAATCATGTAGGAAAATCAGTGATAAATCATTTAATTAATACCTTGCAACACCCCCAAGACATTCATTTTATAACCCCTCATCGATTCCAACATTAGATCCAAGATTTGAAGCTCAAAATATGCTAAAACAACCATAATTTCATGAACTAAAGTCATTGTACAGTAAACTTCTCAATATACAAGAACCATATGCAAAATCAACTTTAAAACATGAAATATTAATCAAAAGAGGGTTTAGGTACCATGGGCGGAAGGACCCAATGGTTCAACACCACATACCTTAGGTCTAGAGTTGGTTGGAATTGAGATTGGGAAGAATGGAGGCTTGAAAATTATCTTGGAATCCAATCATGTTCTTAGGTTTCCTTGAAATTGAATTTGAGTTTGACGGAGACTCTTGAGAGGATTAAAGAGTGTGATTTGAGATGAGAGTAATAAAATTGGGTCCTTAAGATTAGAGTTTAGGTCTTCTAGGAAGGTTAAAATAGCCTAAAAGGTCAAAAAGGGTCATTAGGATAATTAGCATTTACGAAAATACCATTAGTGAACGGATGGAAAAAAATGGCAAAGTGTCGTCTCACTAGAGACTTCACTGGACATTTGGAACTCCACATTTCATGTGGAGTACCCATGTGAAGTGCCTTACTTAAAAAAATGGAAGTTGGGAAACTTGGAAAAATTGATGTCTCGTCACTTTGACGGCCATTTTCACGGACCGTGTACTGGTCCGCGACACCTCACTTAGACAAGAAAATGTTGTCCTCCACCACACACCCAGGTGACATGATCCATACCCCTTCACACAAGCAGTACAAGACCACACTGCCCGTGTGGGTGCCCGTGGGGCTTTACTACACGTGAGGGTCTCACGAAAACGGTCATAAATCCTTCATCCGATGTTGGAATGAGGTGAAACAAAGTGAGTTGAAAATCTAAGTCAGAAGGCTTTAATTTGAAATGTTTTGGGTCATTTATTTCAACATATTCTAAGAGTTATGATAGTTTAAATTTGACCCATATATGAAACAACACCCAAAACTCAACCTGGAGGTAAGTCTTGAACTTGTTTAGGTACTAGGAGTCTCCCATGAATCTAGTTCACCACCAACTTAATAAAATAAGGCTTGAAACATGGATACACATGAGCATAAAGTTACAACGTGTCACATTGTGAAGACCATTCCTAGCCATTGGGCAAGCAATAGTGGATAAGGAAGCCAGTCAACTCAGATTTAGATTGAATTTGAAGAAGGCATCTTCAATATCTGTCAATCTATGAAGTGCCCAGATGATTTGAAGAGTGAAGTTTGGGCAATTTGTGAAGTCTAAGTACCCAATTTGTCCAAGTCGTTCCACAATAATTAATCAGGCGCTACTTGGGAGGCAACCCAAGGTTTTAATGTAACAGTGTAGTTATAGGGTTATTTTAATTTTTGGATTCATACTTAGTTTGTTCTCTCATATTTGTTATTGTAATTTTGGACATTGAACTGGTTGCATATAGGGTAACAATGTATTCTGGGAGGAATATGTAGGTACAAGACTAAGTCAGCTAGTTTAGTTGGTTAGCGCATAAGAATGTGATTCTACGACTAGACCTACATGTCGTAAAACACTTTACGAACCATACCCTATCTTGTAGAGATTTCCAGTGAACAGAAAAATTATGTAGTCCAATCTATGAGCCAACTTTATGGTCCATAGATAAAACTATGAGTCGGGAATGGGGCCCGTGGACCCCAGGTAAGTTTCCTGAAAATTTTGTTAAGTGTTGAGGTCTCTACAACCAATTCTCTGAGCTGTAAATCACTCTATCACTCATACACTAGTTCGTGAAACCTAGTCCTAAAATCTATGGTTTGGATGTTCTAGGAAACCATGATACGAGTTGTAAAATACTCTACCGCCTGTAATCAGGGTTTTGTAGAGTCCAAGCCTAGAAACTTTTAAGTTGACCTGGTCAAGGTGTAAATAATGGATTTAAATTATTTTGACCCCATTCTTAACCTAAATTACAAAACTAACCCAATAAACTCCCCTCGTGAAACCGACCACTAACGGCCACTACACACACCATTTCTGGCAAGTTTCTGTTAATCTTGGGTTTTGTGCCTAGTCACCTCCTTTATCTTCTTCACTTGAATCGCAAATATTGGTACTATAGCTCAAAAAACCAAACACGATGAGAACCTTGCCCTACTAAGGAGGCTCAGAGATGAGACTTCAGATGATGAGCAGGCCACTACATTGAGTGGCTCACTAGTGGTGCTGGATGTCAGCTCAAACCTAAAGCAGCTAAACCACAGACCAGAACCACTGCCAAAGCTAGGCAGACTCAGGCTCTTATTGCTATCACTCCCCAATTGAAAGAGGGAGCTAGCAATGAGAGCGATTTACTACAGATCACTCCATCCAGAGAGGAGTCCGACTCTGAGGATGGGTCAGACATAGAGTCCCCTATCTCACCTTGATCATCACCATCTACACCAGATGCCTTTACTCGCTTGTGGTGTATCAAGGGCATGGACGAGATATATGTGGAGGGCGTCCAACCAACAGAGCAGGGCAAGCTAGCCTGCTCCATGTATGATAAGCCCTGACTCATCTCAGATAGACTCAGTAGTGTCCTTGGTCTCCAGGACACAATAACTCGGTATGGGCTTAAGTGTCTCACACATGCACTTGGATGATGCTCCCCGACCATGGTGAAGGAGTTTTATGCCTCATATGCAGCTACTATCTAGTTCACTCTTCCTAAGGTGAAGAAGCCCCTCGATCAGCCTAGACTTATGGAGATGAGACTGAGGGGCCGGCAAGTGGATATATCAAAGACCACCATCCTTCTAATACTATTTGGTCTTGGTTTCCCTGCCCCCAGATCTACTGTAGAGTTTGACTACAGGATGGGAAAGACAGGGGACCTACTTGTGATGAAAGATCAATAGCAATAAGCCACTTTGCTGAGATAGGTGATTGGATATATTGTTTAGCAGGGTCTGGAACCTGCATGGATCGCCACTCACTCGAACCCTTTCGCAAAGGCTTCGTCCAGTTTCCCCGCTAAGTTTTGGTGGGAAATTATTCCTTCATGCATTCGACTGACACCTACTAATAATATACTAACATAGGAGCATGCGGTTTTGTTTGCCAGCATCTTAGTTGGCTATTATTTTGGCTGGGTCTGCCTCATCGCTGAATAGATTCATGACAGAACACTGAAGAGGTCCACCTCCATCCAATACCAGTGCTTGGTCTATAGGTTCTATCTAGAGTCGAGGATAGAGATATTACACCATCTTGACTAGTTGATAAAGGACCAGCATACATTGGATCCCAGCTTGATCAAGGCTGAAGAGAATCCGATAGCACTACGGTGAGCACAGCCTCCACCTATGGATGAGATGTTTGCCCTAACACTACGACCTAAAGGTTCAGAGATTGCTACTACTACTACTGCTACTACTGAGGAGAGGCCTCCATAGCCCTAGGAAGTTAAGAATAGGGGCCCACTGTCGTTGTTCCTGCACCAGAGGCCACGACTTCACAGGCTACGATCGCGGGCAGGGTCTATGTGTCTGCTGTATCTATATAGGCCTTGGCATAGAGTTTATCACATGTTGAGTCACAGTTGACTCAGCTTGTTCATTAAATCAAACCATGGGTTGGCTAGGCCATTTTAGTCTTAGAGGGTTGGATACAAGCATTCATGGTCGCTACTATTTAGGACCATATCTCTACCATAGATGCCTACATTAATGCCTTTGAGGAGATGGTACAATGAAGATTAGGTAAGTCTAACCTTTAGATTTGTCATCTATGCAGATAGAGATCAAGCAACTCTGAGCAAACATGACAGAAGCACTTGCAGCACCGGTTGCACTACTAGCAACTATACCTCTGTTACCGATGGTTAATTTATTTTCTCCTGATGACCCCATCCATCCTTCTCATGGATGATCCTGATGTTGCACGATTTCAGGACAGGATGACAGAGGAGGAGGAGCTCGAGCTTGTCATGAAAAGATCGAGAGAGGACGAGGAGATACAACGAGCTTGAGAGTTGGAGCAGATGAGGGTTGCTGGCCCCTCTAACAGAGTACTACTGCTGAGTATACCACCGCATAGGAGGAGGGTGGCCAAACTCAGCTACATACTGGCACTTAGGCACCCAAGTATTCTTTTTAACCCCCTTTATTTTTTAATTTGTTTTGATTTTGTGCATTAGGGACAATGCACATCTTTTTCAATAGGGTGTGGGTAGTTATGGGCCTCTGTGAAGTCTGATTTGCTTGGATCCATAACTACCCCAAATTTTTAGGGGTTTTCTTATTTATGTTCTTTTTCCCCATATATATTTAATTTATGTTGAATCGACTCGTTTAGGATATTTAGATAGTATGTGTGCCATATAGTACCAATACTCATGGCATATAACATAATTTTGTGTTTTGTTTGAAATATGAGACCAACAAAAAATTTTGTTTTGTAGTTAGATAGCAACCATACATGTTTAGATGTGTGGTAATGTCTGTTTTGATATGTGATGGTACATTGAGATAAAAAGCATGATCTGAGAGTGTTTTTGTTGATAATATATATAGTTCTATGTGAGTGTGAGCTTAATTTGATAGATTCATATGCTTGGTACTAATTTAAAACATGCCCTGTTACTCTAAGTTAGGTTGTAGATCAATTGGATTAGTAAAGGATCTTAAGCCATTATTCTTAATAGTCCACTTAGCCTCAAATGACCAACCAAAACTATGATAAAATCCCTTGTTCCTAATGTTTGAGCTTAACATGTACCTATTCTTTGAAAACACCTGATTAACCTAGTCTTGTTAGTTGTAAAATCCTAAAATTAGCCCTGGTTCTTGTGCACCTTAATAGAGGCGAAAAGCCTAAGTTGAGCTTAGCTACTAAAAGTAGCCCTAGTTCTGTGGATAGATACTGCGCACCTCAATATAGGCCAAAAGCCTAAGTTGAGGGTGGCTAGTGTTAGGGTGAAACACCAAACACTAAAGGGGTGATTTAGTGATATGGTGAAAAGGGATATCATATACTGGGTGCAAGAAAAAAAAAGTGATTCCTTAATGTAAGCTAAAAAGAAAAATGAAGTGTAGAAGCAACGCGAAAACCTGAAAACTGAAAAGAAAACACCTAGAAAAGCTTGAAATAGGTAAAAGGTAGAATAAGGTGAACATAACAGAGTTGGTCGAGAAAAAGTGCAGAAACAATGCAGTGTCAAAGGGGACCTTTAGTCACTATTTTCCCATGATGTCATACCAAATCCCTCTGAGCCTACATTATAAACCTAGAAAGTCCCAAGGTGATCCTAGTCTAATTAATTGAAGGTTTGAGTTGTGCATATAGGGGCAAGCCTATGGTATTAGACATTATGCATGAATATCTACTGTTAGAGTGAGTGATTTCACATAGTGCCAATGCTAAACATGAAAGCATTATTGAGTGTAAAATATGGGACTTCTCTCTATGATGGCACTTGCATTGCATTAACGGCACTAGACTTGTTCAGTGATTATGGACTGTTGATTAACCCTTGCTTGTCATAGTTATGTTATCATATGCACCAATTTGCATTGGTTTGCTAGATGGATATCTGATCCTGTTTTTAAATGTTGGTATGAGTGTTTGAGTCTAAATTTTATGTGATGTATGCCATTGGGTTGAGGTCTATGTGTTATTGTATTTTCTATATAGATTGGGTCTGCCGCTTGAGGACAAGCAATAATTTTAAGTTGAGGGTGTTAATATGCTGCCAAAATACAGCACTTTTGATACTTAAAACTTGGAATTTTATGTGTTCTCAATGTGATGTTAGTTGGTTTTATGGGTTTTTGTGTTCTGATTTGCAAGGTTACAGGTTGGCCTTGATTTTGGGGAAAATTGCAGAAATAGCCGAGTTTTGCTATTACACGAGACACTTTATGGGGCATAGATACGGTGGTTTCGTGGACAATTCTAGTGAGGGGCTATTTTTTGAAGTTTATTCTACTAACACGTAGAAGGGTTATAGATGGTTTTACGAGTGGTAGAAGATGGTTCATGCTCTGAGGATTAGAGATTTGGACTTTTAGGAATTTCATCAGAAAAAATCCTCTTTATAGGTTGTGAACCACTTTATGAGTCATAGAGCGATGTAGTAGAATTGAAGTCCAAATTCCTAGCAGTTGAGTAAGAGACCTCGATTACGGGCCATGGATGCAATACGGCCCATAAAACACCTTTCGGATGCCATGCCGATCAATTCTTATATTTCTTTAGGACTTGAATTTTAATTATTATAAATAGATTTTTTAAGTTATTTTTGAGAAAAAGTCATCTTCCTAGTACTCAGAGAACTCAATATTTAGAGAGAGAAAATTGTAAGATCATATTAGAGAGTCTTTGAGAACACTTGTGTTTGAATATCATCCTTAAACTGGTGGTTCTTATGGAAGTTTGATTTTCTTGTTCTTAACTCTATTATCTAAGTGTTCAATTGTGTCTTCTTAATTAATAATTCTTGCATCTACACAAAGCATGAGTAGCTAAATTCACAACTAGGGTTATGTGAACCATTAAGAACTAACAAAATAAAACTAGATAATTCATGATTCTTGGAAAGTGTATAGGTATGTAATAACTAATTCTCTTTGTTTTGCATGTTTTCTAGTGGTGGCCAACATTAGAACCTGCCTAGTGTTACTAACAGGACCAACGTAGTAATGAATAGGAAAAAAGATTAATTAACAGGATCTAATTGATGTGTTCTCATCTAATCAACCAAACTGTGCGAAGGGGAGGTTGTACTGGGACTAATAGGTAAGGGTTGGTAATGCACACTATGGAGATGGGCCAAGTCGCATAGTGAAATTCACCTCTCACCTTTGACCAAAGGGCTTGGTGGACATAACTTACCATCCTCATGATATAAACTAGAACGAAATTAGATTATCCGGTGATATTGAGTTTGGGAATCATGGGAAACACAATACCTTAGTTTCTCTCCACATTGACTTCTTTCTTGTGATAGTTTAGATATAATTTCACATTGATTATTGTAACCCCCCCCCCTTTTGGGGAAGTAAGTTGGTTAATCATTTAGATTACAAACTGGTGAATTATCTTAAGTCTATGTATTCCCTATGGATTCTAACCTAACCTCTGTTAGGTTCTATTTCTTGACCACTTTATCATTTAAAAAAGAGGTGAAACTTGGGCGACATCAAGATATTGGCGCCATTGTTAGGGAATACGGCTAGACTTACTGAATTCAGTAGTAATTCGAGTGTTAATTTGTGGTTCCCTTATTTTAATTTTGTTTGTTGTTTTAGTTCTTTTTCAAGGTGTAAGTGTAGTGTATGCCCAACACTTGAGTCAAAGCAATCCCTTAACTCTGTTTGACTTAGATATCCATAGAACATAGAGAAGTATGGCTAAGACAAGGCCAATAACAAAGTCAATGCAACTCTGAACAGGAATAGCAATAAGGATACTGAGAATGCGAACCTACCTCCTCTAGAGGAAATTGCTCCAAGCCTCAGGATGTCAATGCCAATGCTTATTAGTGGAATAAGTACAGGCTGAATCCTATGCCTACAGAGGTGATTGGAGCTATTGTGTTCCATCACTATTGGTAGACACAAAGTTCATAGTCTCGAGTGGGTTACTCAGATGTTGCAAAACCTTGAGTTATTTGCAGGCTTACCATAAGAGGATCCTCATAGCCACATACACAATGTGGCATTCATCTGCAAAAGTGTGACGGGAACACAGAATCTATGGATATTGTGGGACTTCCTGTCTTCCTATTGTCTCTTACGAGGCAATGCAGCAATATGGCTATCTAAGCTCTCACAAAGTTCGATCACTAGTTAAGTAGACTTGCAGAAGGCTTTTTTGGAGAGGTACTTCCCATGATCGAAGAAGCTCAAGTTGAACGTCTAGATCAATAACTTCGAGCAACTTCCTGCTGATTCAATAAGCACTACTTGTTTGCCCGGATTCAAAATATCTAATATATTCTCCAGAATATTATATTGAGCTACATTTTGGGCTAACCATAGTTGCCATAAGTTCTGAAGGGGAATTTGCTTAAAAAGTTGCTTTGTCAAACTATCTGTTGCTTTTTCTGTCTGCTTTCTCATAATTAGATGGAGAGCCTTTATGGTGGCTAATTCAATAAGGTTTTGTATGCCTGGTCCCCCTGCTTTATATATGTTCCGTGGATCATCTAGAATAGAACCACCAAATTGCGAGAAAAAAGGGTTCTAAAATGGGATTGCATTCGTTAAAGCATCGATGTAGGTCTGAGGATCAGTATAATCGGGTAGTTCTTCCCCTTTGATAAGATGCTTAATGGCATCCGTAACAAGGCCATGGAGAACTAGGCTATAACTTTTGCTTAATAAACATTAGCGGATATACCGAAATGTCCACCTTCTAATAAGCCCAGAACAATGATTAAATGTTGTAAAAATGGTTGTAACTCAAAATTGGGCTGGAAAAGGCTCAGTCTCCCTCTCCTTTCAGTCGAATCTCCATTCCCTATCACTTCGTTCGAGCTTCCTTATCAGTCTCCCTCGCCCCTCCCCTGCTTGAGGAGTGTCCCTGACCACAAGATAGTTTATGATGCTTTGGTGAAGATCATCTACCATGCCCTTGATGAGAACAGTCAAATCTATGCTGACACTATCATAGGGGGCATGTTTTTAGATCAACCATTTGCAAGGAATGCAGATCAAATGGAAAGAGTAGTCAAGACTAATCGCGCATGGGGCAGTGAGACAGAGTATCCATTAAGTTCATGTGTTTCGGTGCGGGTCCGAAGTAAGCCAGAATCACTAAAGAAATCATGTAGCGACTTCTCAAAATAGCATAGGTATGTAGGTGATGATGAAGCAGAACCAAGAGAGAGTGAATGTTGTGGTTTATCAACTTCCACATGCACCCATGTATGAGGAGCCATACAATGATGAAGGCGCATGTTTTGCTATTAATCAGAGGAGGGGTTTCCGTACCAATTCCCAAGGGTTATATTAGGACTTTTCGTGCCAACGTCAAGGAAATCGAGGATGGAATTTTAATAGAAATGGAGCTTAAAGGGATAACCACAGAGGTTAATATGATAGGAACAATGGTCCATAGAGAAATACAGATTTGGGTCGCAAAGAAGGCTTCAGAATTGGTCCCTATGCACCACCATACAATTGCGATGCAAGTGCAAGCAGTTCCAGAATTGAGGAGATATTCGATCACTTGTTGAAGAAAGCTGAGACATAGGATGAGACACTAAGGGGCATGAAATAAGAAATTTTGAGTATTAATTAGAAAATTGAGTCTCACTTTATCGTTATCAAACAACTGGAACAACAGTTTGGTCAAGTATCAAATTAACTTAATCAGCATCAGAGAAGTACACTGCCTAGCAACATAGTTCAAAATCCTAAAAAATAATGGTCCGTGTATGGCGATTACTACAAGGGTGACAAGAGCACCATTGATCCGACCATGTTGGTTGATGAAGAAAATGTTCGAGAAGAGACTGTTGCGGCCAAGGATGTAGATGAAGAAGATGATCATGGTAAGGATAGGGTGAGCGAAGCTGCTAAATCGCCACAGGGGTTGAAGCCCATTCCTAGGCCTCTTCCCCCCTTCCCTCAAAGAATCAAAAAAAGGGAGGAGGAAGGAGATTTCAAGCACTTTCTCTCTATGTTGAAACATCTCTCCAACAACATCCCGCTCATTGAGGCATTAGAGAAGATGTCTAGGTATGCTAAGTACATGAAGCACTTGGTCACTAAAAAGCACAACATGAGTCAGTAGCTCTCCCAAGAGATTCAACATTGTAGTTTTATTGCTACAACATCCTTGTTTCAAAAGCGAGAAGATCCAGGAGCTTTCACCATACCCTTCACCATCAAAGATGTGGAGTTTGCAAGGGCACTATGTTATCTAGGTGCCAGTATTAATTTGATGCCTCTTGTTGTCTACAAGAAACTTGGATTGTGATGTGTTGTAAAATACAGCACGTTTGATATTGAAATTTACGATTTTATGTGTTCTCAATGTGATATTTATGGATTTTATGTGTTTTTGCGTTTAGATTTGCAGAATTACAGGTTGGCTATAATTTGGGACACAATTCCAGAAGTTGTTGGTTTTATATGATTTACAAGACTCTCTACAGATTGTAGATCATTCTACGAGTTATAGAGGATGTCTTATGACAAATTCTAGTAAGGGATGAATTTCTGACGACCAACTCAATAAGATCTATATACGAGTCATAGAGCATTTTATGAGTTGCATAGATAAGTTTTGTGAAGATTCCCGGTGATGGAAAATTTGATAAAGTTGAAGCCTACGCTTATGCAATACGAATTGTAGATCAATTTAGAATTCATCAAGTTGTGTCATAGAAGAAAAGTCCAAAATTCCAGTATCTTATTACAAGACCCCGACTATTAGTCATAGAGACCTTTCGTGGAGTTTGCCAACTAGTTTTCTATTTTATTTAGGACTTAATTGTAATTAATATAAATAGTACTTTTAGGTTATTCTTCAGGAGAGGGTGTCATTATTCAGTAGTTTTAGGGTTTGTACTTAGAGAACTCAATACATTGGAGAGAAGAATGTGAGAAAACACTTGTCGGTACATTTGATCTTCAAACATGTGATTCTCATCAATCGTGGATTTGTTTGATTTCAATTCAATTGTGTAAGTGTTTAATTATATTTTCTCAATTTATAGTTTCTTCATCTACATATAGTATGAGTAGCTAAACCACAACTAGGGTTGTGGAAACCATGAAGAACTAACAAAGTGAACCCAGATATTTTACAATTCTTGGAATGGGCATATTCATGTATTAATCAATTCTCTTTATTTTGCATGTTTTTTAGTGGTGGCCAACATAAGAACTCACCTACTGTTACTAACTGGACCAAGGTAGTAATGAATATGAAAAGAGATTTTTTAACAGGATTCGATTGATGTGTTCTCATCTAATCAACTGAATTTGGCCAATGGGAGGTTGTATTGGGACTTATAGGTAATGGTTATTATTGCACACTATTGAGATGGGTCAAGTCGCATAGTGAAATTAACCTCCCACCTTTGACCAAAGGGCTTGGTGAACTTAAATTACCGTCCTGTATGCTATACACTAGATAAGAATTAGGTTATCTAGCGATTCTAAGTTAGGAAATCATAGGGAACACAATACCCTAGGTGCTCTCTATTATTGATTGTCTCTTATGATAGTTAGTTTAGTATAATTTCTTATTGAATATTGCAAAACCCTCCCACCCTTCGGAGAATTGAGTTGGTTAACTACTTGGATTGCTTATCGGTGAATTTGTCTTGAGTCTACGTATTCCCTATGGATTTGACCCTAACCTTGGTTAGGTTCTATATCTTGACAACGACCGCTTTATCCTCTAAAAAGGAGGTGTAACTTGGGAGACATCAAGATTTTGGCATCATTGCGAGGGAATATGGCTAGACTTATATAGATTCATTATGTAATTCGAGTGTTCCTTAGTTCCTTTTATTTTACTTTTGTTTTCGTTTTTGCTTCTTTGCATGGTGTATGAGTAGTGTATGCCCAACCTTCAGACTCAAGGCAATCCCTTAACTCCACTTGATTCAGAGATCCACCGAACTATAAGAAGAATGGCCCAAGAAAATGCCAACAACAGGGCTAATGCAGCCTTGAACTGAGATAATAATTATGATGATAGGAATGAGAACCCACCCCTCTCTTGGATATTCCACAACTTCGGGACTTCAATGCCAATGCTTACCAATGGAATCAATACAGGTTAAACACTATACCTGTGGATGTGATTGGAGCTATTTTGTTGCCACTACTACTGACAGAGACAAAGTTCACAGTTTCTAGTGGCTTACTTCAGATGCTGCGGAATTGTGGTCTAATTGTGGGCTTACCATCAGAGGATCTGCATAGCCACTTGCCTAATGTGGCATTTGTTAGTAATAGTGTGATAGGAACACTAAATCTATCTAAGGATGTTGTGGGACTTCATGTCTTCCCATTGTTTCAAATGAGCAATGTTGTATTATGGCTATCTAAGCACCCGCAGAGTTCAATCACTAGCTGGCCAGATTTGTAGAATGGTTTTTTGGAGGAGTAATTCCCTAGATTGAAGAAGCTCAAGTTGAAGGACCAGATCAACAACTTTGAGCAACTTCCTGGTGATTTAATAAGCACTACATGGTAACGGTTTATAAATGTCTGAGGAGAGTCCCTGAGCATAAGATAGTCGATGATGCCTTCGTGGAAATCTTCTACCGTGCCCTTGATGAGAATAGTCAGGCTTGTGCTGACACTATCATGGTGGGCATGTTTCTAGATCGACCATTTGCAAGTATTATTGAGCATATGGAGCTAGTGGTCAAGACAAATCATGCATGGGGATAGCGGGATAGAGCTTCAATGAAGAGTTCATGTGTTATCAGTGTTGGTTCACAGCAAGCAAAAATTAATGAAAAAATTATGCAGCAACTTGCTCAGCTTCGCATAAGCATGGATGTGGTTATCCAACAAAACCAAGAGAGAGTGAATATAGTGGTTCACCAACCTCCACGTGTACCCATATATGAGGATCCATACTATAAGGAGGATGCACGTTTTGTAAATAATCAGACAGAAGGTTTCTGGACCAACGACAAAGGGTCCAATCAGGACTATTAGCACCAAGGTCAAGGAAACAAAGGTTGGAACTATCGTAGAGATGGACATTTTAAAGATAACCATGATGGTTATTATGATAGGAACATGGGGCAAAATACAAATTGGGGTTGTAGATAAGGCTTCAAAAATGGTCCTTATGTGCTACCACATAACCAGGGCGAAGGTATAGGCAATTCCAGAATTGAGGATATATTGACCACCTGTCGATGAAAGCTGAAACATAGGATGAAACTCTATAAAGCATGAAATAAGATATTTCAAGCATAAATCAGAAAATAGAGTCCCATTCTGTGGCTATTAAATAGCTTGAACAATGATTTGTTCAAGTACCAACTCAGTTGAATCAACTTCAAAAGGGTACATTTCCCAGTAATATAGTGCAAAATCCTAAGAAAGAAGGGCAGTGTATGGAGGTTACTACTAGGGTGGCAAGAGCAATATTGATCTTCCTATACTGATTGATGAGGAAGATGTTCGTGAGGAGATGGTTGCAATAAAAGATGCAGATAAATGAGATGATCATGGCAAGGATGGGGTGAATGAAACAATTTAAGCATGACAAAAGTTTAATCCCATCCCTAGGCTCCTCCGCTTTTCCTTCAAAGAATCAAAAAAAAAAGGAGGAAGGAAAGTTCAAGTACTTTCTCTCCGTGCTAAAGCAACTATCTATCAACATCCCTATCATGAGGCTTTAGGTAAAGTGCCAGGCTATGCAAAGTATCAAGTTTCGCCTAGTATGTAGGTCATGCTGTCACACCAAACATAATCAAGTATCAAGGAGGACCGATGCCCTGTATCAAGAAGGGTGGAAACCCAATTATCAAGAGAACCAAGAACCATATTAAGAGTGACTTTCTAGTTCATGCATAAAATGGATTACTTCCATACTTAGGATGAACCAAAAATTCACAATAAAGATGGTAATTGATCCGAACAAGAGGCATGCTAATGGTGACAAAAGTCACAGCCACAAGAATAACAAAGTCCACAAGGATGTCAAGTGATTAGGCAATTCGTACAAATGGGTGAATTAAGCTAGTTTCGTGCAAATCCCAAAATATATCAACACAACCAGATAAAATAACAAGAACGTAGTTGAGATACAAAGATAACATTAAATGTATCAGCAGGTGATAAAGGTAGAAGAACAAGCTTTTGCATGAACATGAACCTTTTAGCACGCAACCCACCCTACTGATTCTAAGTCGTGGATCAATACGACATCCATTTTTTCAATCAATTTCCTTAAGATTGTGCAAGAGTGTTGGAACCTTAATACTAATTACATGCTAATTTAATATTTAGCACTTTCAACAGGCAGAAACTAACAAAATAAATTATAAAACAGAGTCCTATTTCTACAAATCACACTTTTCTCGACAGCTTTACTGCCTTGCAATGCAATTAGATTTTGAATTGGTAAAAGGAATAACTTTCCAATCTACATGAAAATTGCAAGTAGATGAATATAGGTTGCAAATGATCAAGAATCACTTCAAAATACCTTTTGTGCAAGTATTTACAATCAAAACACTAATAGCACACCCTTGGGGATTTCTATGTCAAAACTCTAGATAGAACTTGTCCTAACTTACGTCCACTATTTTCAATACATAACTACAAAATTAGATCTCAATATAAGCATAAGAGTTATAGATACATGTCTTGAAGTTGCAAAGAACTAAGAAGAATCACAAATTACAGCTCACATATCATGATATGATTAAAATACTAACAACCATACATATAAGGCTTCTCAGACAAAAAACTAGCTAGAACTTTCACTGTGTTTCATGCCTTCTTTTGATACTGTACAAATGGATTTAGATTTTCATATAAACATATAAGTTGTAAGTATATGAATTAGCTTTCTAAAATTTATTTACACACTAAAACTCAGCTATATACAACGAGATATTCAACAATTACTACACACTATATAATTTAAAGACGGAATTCAACCACTTATCAAAGGATGGAGGATTTCTCAACTTTGCTTCAAGGAACTGATTTATTTTGTGTATGTTTGTCAAATATAAGGTTATGAGAGAGTTTATAAGCTTTTATAAGGTCATCAAACCACCTTACTTTGGAGAAAACATATTTTATGTCAAAATATAAGGTTATGAGAGAGTTTATAAGCTTTTATAAGGTCATCAAACCACTTTATTTTGGAGAAAACATATTTTATGTCAAAAGAATCTTAAGAGAAAAATGATCCAATAAGGTGGATGTCCTAATTTTCTCTTTTTCCTACCTTAATTATTTTGTTTACACATAATTATTATTATTAAAGCATGTCTAACATGTATAATTGCATAAAAGTAAATAAATTGCTCTAAAATGAACCCCTCCCTCATTTCTTTCTATGATTCAAGAAAGTCGATTTCTCTAACGACACAAACTCAAGTTAATGAGTTGTGAAGTAGGGGATGATTTTATCTTGAAGGAATACCTTTTTCAAGTGAATGCATTATTTAATAATAAGGGCATTACATTATCACTACGAAGTCCTTATCTTAGAAGTGTGAAGATCCAGGTGCTTTCGTTATACCTTGCACTATAGGTGATGTGGAGTTCACAAGGGCACTATGTGATTTGGGTGCCAGTATCAATTTGATGCACCTTGTGGTCTATAAGAAGCTTAGTTTGAGAGCGCTACTCCTACTAGCATGTAGTTGTTAATGGAAGATCGAACAGTGAAGAAGTTATGGAGATACTCTATGATGAGCTAGTTAAAGTGAAAAAAATCATATTCCCTACAAACTTTGTTATTCTAGATTGCGAGGTTGACTCCGACGTGCCAATTATCTTGGGAAGACCATTCCTAGCAACTGTACAAGCTCTAGACATGAAAGCTGGTCAACTCAGGTTTATATTGAATAATAAAGAAGTTATTTTCGACATTCGTTAGTCCATAAAGAATCCAAATAACCTCAAGAATGATGTTCGGGCAATTAGTAAGGTCTGAACAACCAATTTTCCTAAGTCATGTCGCGATAACGCAATAATAAATCAGGCGCTACTTGGGAGGTAACCCAAGGTTTTTGATGTGCATAGTTATAGGTGTATTTTCAATCTTTGGATTCATAGATAGTTGTTTTCTTGTGTTTTGATTACTATTTTAGACAATGGGTTGGTTACGTATAGTGTATTTTATGAAGACTATGCAATTACAGGACTAAGTTAGCAAATTTGGCTAAAAAGAAAATAAGGTTAAGTCTCGACGACTGGGTTTTCGAGTCGTATTGCAATTTATGACTCATACCCCATCTCATAGAGATTTCCAGTGAGTAGGAAAAATATGCACCAACTTTATGATTTGTAGATCAAATAACGAGTTGTGAATGGGGTTCATGGACCCAGGTAATTTTTTTGAAATTTTGCTAAATATGGAGGGTTCTATGAGACCATGACTTAGGAGTCATATCTACGAATCATAATTGGATTTTCATAAACCCAGGACCAGTTAATTTTCAGATTGGCCTGGTTATATATGAAATGAGGGGTGAAATTATTTTGACACCTATTTGACATAAATTGACCGATCAAACTAACCATACCCCACCCCCTCAAAAGTCCAAAAAACCTCCGGCCACCATTGACCAAAATTCTGGCAAGACTCCAGCAACCCTAGAGTTTTATGATCATATACCCTCTCTCTTTTCTTCAAGTTACTCTCAATTCTTGGTAAGTACTTGGTTTAATTTAAAACCTTTAATTTGCCTTGTCCAATTCGTTGAGTTGATTATTATGATTGGTATGGTGTTTAAACATGAAATTCTTGTTGAATTTGAATTTTGTTATATGAAATTGGGTTGACCTTAGTTGAATTGTTATTTGATTCCGAAATTGGGCATTTTGGTCTTATGAATGCTACCTGTTTATGCCTACTGAATCATCCATCATGCATGATTGAATGATATTGAATGATTCATGATTGTGAATTGATGATTACTTTCATAGGTACATGATTGCTTGACTTAATTAGGGATAGTTTAAATGATAGGATAATTGATGCTTAATAATTAAAATGGGGTATGTATGTCTCAAACATGTTAGGGGTATTGGTTGTTATGTGCTAATCATTTGGGTACATGTGTTCTTGCTTCAATGTTGATAAAAATAGTTGTTGAAAATATCTTTTGGGGTCCATGTGATGGACTTAGAAACTCAGGTGACTGGATTTCTGGTCCACGAGTGGCTTTTACGACTCGTAAAGCAATTTACGAGTCGTAATTGCCCCTCGTATGAAATTCCAAAAACTAAATGTTTTTGAGTATCCACAGATGAGACCTTCTACGAGTCGTATATCACTTTACAACTCGTAGATAGGTCTCATAGATCCCTGCCTGATTTTTATTGCTCACTAGAGTTCTCTATGACTCGTAAGCCACTTTACGAGTTGTACCTGATCTCATAGAATTTTCTAATAACAAAAATTTGTTTGAACCACTGGTCTATGAGAGCACTTTATGACTCATAGTAT
This sequence comes from Solanum ossicruentum, assembly GCA_025774065.1. NCBI lineage: Eukaryota > Viridiplantae > Streptophyta > Magnoliopsida > Solanales > Solanaceae > Solanum > Solanum ossicruentum. Next base: position 21,127 of record JAOTQR010065004.1, on the reverse strand, counting down.
TCACTACGACTCATAAATAGGCTTTTGTAGAATCCTTCTGCAACTGCACTTTGATAATTTTTTGTATACCATTTCTTCAATCTTGGGGCTAACCATGGTATGCTTATGTCTATGTTTCAGGTATTATAACCCCAAAAGGTAGACGTGCTGAGATTAAGCTATGAGGAGAAAGCACAAGAATGAGCCTTCGAATGTTGAGCCTTCAGATACTTGACACCAACCGCAGTTGAGTGGGTCGTTAGAGATACTTGATGCCCATCCAGACCCAGAGGCTTCTCGACTACAAACTAGAGCTGCTGCTAGAGCTGGGTAGCCTCAGGCTCTGGTTTCTAGTCCTTCCCAATCTGAAGAGGAAGTCAGTGATGGAAGCAGCATGCACATGACTCCATCTACAGAGAAGTCTAGTTCTAAGGAGGGCTCTGAGGAAGGAGAAGATGTCAAGTCCTCCATAAGACCATCATCATCAGTAGCACCAAATGCCTCTACTAACTAGTGCTGTGCCAAGGACATAGGAGTGATATACTTGGATGGCGTACAACTGAAAAAGTGGGGAAAGCCTACCTGTTCTATCTATAAGGAGCCCAGGGTGGTTTCTGATAGACTTTTCTTTGTCCTCGGTCTCCAACACACGATGACTATGTATGGGCTTCAATAGCTGACAAAGTCACTTGGACGATATTCCCTGATTATGGTGAGGGAGTTCTACCTATCTTAGGCAGCCACCATCCAGCATTCTCTTCCCAAGGGAAAGAAACCTCTGACTCAGCCCAAGCTGACAGAGACAAGAGTGAGGGGTCGGCGAGTAGACATATAAGAGGAGACTATCCGCCATATGCTTTTTGGTACCGAGTACCATTACCCCATATCTACTACTGAGTTCAATTACAGGGTGGGGAAGACTAGGAACCCGCTTAATATGAAGGATCCTAAGCATTGGGTCATATTAATGAAATAGGTGGTTGGGTATATCACAGAGCAGTGTCTGGAACCTGCTTAGGTCACCACCCACATGGAGCCTATCGTCAAGGCTTCGCTCAGCTTCCCCGCCAAATTTTTGTGGGCTATTATTTAATCCTGCATCCAGTCGATGCTTGCAGATAATACACTTACACCAAAGTATGTGGTTTTGGTTGCTAGCATCTTAGCTAGCTATGATATAGATTGGGCCCGCCTCATCACCTAGCAGATACATTAGGCTGCACTGAAAAGAGCCACCTCCATCCCTTTCTTGTGTTTGATCTACAAACTCTGTTTAGACCCTTGGGTGGAGATACTACACCAGTTGGACCAGTTAGTTGAGGCCCAGCACACTTTAGAGTCCAGCCAGATCAAGGATGATGAGAACTTAGTGGCATTTCGACGAGCACAACCCCCACATATGCTAGAGATATTCACCCCAATGCCATTGCCTGAGGGTTATGAGATTGATACCACCAGTGTTGCTACTACTATTGAGGAGAGGCCCCCACAACACGGTGCAGATGAGGAGAGATGGTCCACTATTGCTGCTACTGCACCTGAGGCCACTACTTCACAAGCTACTACAGCAGGCATGATCTCCGTGTCCGCCACTTCGATATAGGCCATGGTGCAGCGATTATCACATGCGGAGGCGTAGTTGACTCAGCTTTTTCAGCAAATTAGTCTATGGGTCTAGCAAGCTATTTCAGACTTGGAGGGTTAGATGCTGGCATTCTTAGTCGCTGCTATATATGACCATATTTTTGTTATGGATGGCCACATCAATGCCTTCGAGAAGCGAGTACAGAAGAGGTTGGCTGACCAACACTCACGGGGCATCGATTTCACTACCAATGACTATACCTTCGGTGCTAGCAGTTGATTTAATTGCTCCTAATTATCCTATCCAGCCTTCCCATAGGAAAAGTCCTCGCCCTAATGATGATCCCAATGCTGCACAATTTCAAGCGAGGATGACAAAGGAGGAGGATTAGGAATGAGATCATTTAGGAGAAGCTAGAGGTGCCTCTGTGCCTGTTAGATAAAGGAACTGAGACTGTGATGGTTTGGACATATGTAGAGAAGGAGTACTGATGCTCCTATTAGGAGGTGCGAGAGGTTGGTTTTGGGTGCTACACGGAGGGGTAGAGTTAGATCGAAGAACTATTAAAGGGAGGTGATCAGATAGGATATGGCGAAACTTGATCACACAGAGGATATAACCTTAGATAGAAAGGAGTGGAGGTCGCGAATTAGAGTAGCAGGATTATTGGTTAGTAAGGTTAAGTGGATGTCTGATTTTGAGGTATAGTAGGGTAGCAGTGAGTTATATTATATGTTGTCATTATCAATCGTATGTGTGTTAAATTTATCATAGTTACATATTGTTATGTGTTTTTTGTTATTAGTCACCCTTTCTATTCCCGTTCCTTTCCTTTTTGTCATATCTAGTTTATTCTGCTTGTGGGTTTTTGAGACAACAGTTTTCAGGTAACAGGCTCTCTACTTCTATGAGGTAGTGGTAAGGTCTGCGTTCATTCTACTCTCCCCAAAACCCACTTGTGGGATTAACTGGGTATGTTGTTATTAGTGTTGTTGTTGATGATGACAGAGGATGAGGATCTCAAGCTTGTCCTGAGGAGATCGAGATGGAACGAGGAGATACAATGAGCTTAAGAGTAGGAGTAGGTGAAGAGTCTCAGGCCCCTTTGGACAGACTACTACTGTTGAGTAGACTACCCAGTAGGAGGAGGGTGGCTAGACTCAGCCACACATTATCACTTAGGCGCCCAGGTGTGCTTTTTGACCCTCTATATTTTATTTTATTTTGATTTTGTGCATTGGGGATAGAGTACATCTTTTTTGATGGGGTGTGGGTAGTTATGAGCCTTAGTGAAATCTGAGTAGCTTGGGTCCATAGCTAACCAAATTTTTAATATCGGGGTTTTCTTGCCTATGTTTTTTTTCCTCGTGGATATTGAATTTCTATTGAACCGACATGTCTAGGATGTTTAGATAGTATTTGTAGCATATAGTACCAATATTTGTGGCATATAACATGTTTTGTGTTTTCTTTGAAATATAAGACCCACCAAAATTTTTGATTAGTAGTTAGATAGCAACCATACATAATTAGGTGTGTGGCAATGTTTGTTTTGATAAGTGAGAGTACATAGAGATAAAAAAGCATGATCCAATAGTCTTTTGTTGATAATGTATGCCGTGCCATGAGAGTGTGAGTTTAATTTGATAGATTCGTATGTTTTGTGCTAATTTAGAACTTGCCCTTTTACTCTAAGTTAGATTGTAGATTAATTGTATTAGCAAAGGATCTTAGGCCATTGTTCTTAATAGTCAACTTAGCCTAAAATGACCAACCAAAACTATGATTAATCCCTTACTCCTAATGTTTGAGCCTAACATGTACCTATTCTTTGAAAACACCTGATTAACCCAGCTTTATTAGTTGTATAATCTTGAAATTGGCCCTGGTCCTTCCTTGAACATTGTAAACCTTGATAAAGGCAAAAAGCCTAAGTTTAGGGTGGCTACTAAATGTTGCGCTAGTTCTGAGGATTAATACTATGCACCTCAACATAGGCCAAAAACCTAAGTTGAGGGTGGCTGGTGTAAGGGTGAAACACAAAAAAATAAGGGGGTGAGTTAGTGATACAGAGAAAAAGGGGAAATCATGTACTGGATGCAAGAAAAAAATAAGTGACGCCTTAGTATAAGATAAAAAGCAATATGAAGTGTAGAAACAAGGCAAAAAGCTGAAAATGAAAAGAAAGCACCTAGAAAAGTTTAAAATAGGATAAAAGTACGGTGAAAATAACAGAGTTGGTAGGGCAAAAGTGTAAAAAAAAAAAACTCAGTGTGAAGGAGGGCCTGTAGTCACTATTTTGTGATAATATCATACCAAAGCCCCATGAATCTACATTACAAGCATAGAATGTCCTAAAGTCATCCTAGTCCAATAAGTTGAAAGTTTGAGTCATAAGTTATGTTGGTGCTAATTTTTTTTTATTGATGACATTTTCCAGGGCACAAAAGTGGATATACAAGGAAATGTGATCTATCAGCTTTTGCTGAACTAAAAGCTAACCATGCAAAAAGAAAAATATGGGATTGAGCAAAATAGGAAAACCCAAATCCAGCGAGAGAATCAAGGCAAATCAAACCAAAAGGCATCTGAGCAAAACGCGACTGGGAAACCATCATCAATTTGTATAGTATATATACCCCCAAGCCCTCTTTTTGTACCATTTTTTGCTTTGGGGAGAAATTTGCTTTCTTCAAGAAAGACCTGCAGCAGGGTTAGCTGCGAATTTATGCAATGTGCCGTCAGGCGGAAAAACGTCAAGGGAAGGAGTTGCAGGTTTATCCTCCGCTGGTTCTCAAACCATTAGGAACTCAATCCTTCTTCGTAATGGAAAATTTCATTGATCAGAAACTTACTCTCGAACGGAGGAAAGGAGTTGAATTGAAGATGATCAAATCGCAAATCACAACATGCATAATTTGCGTACATTTCATTTTCCTTTTTTCTTCTGTCAACCGCTACATAATCAACAATTCCATAATTTAGAGCTTTTGTTGGTGACATAAAAACATCTGTTTCCATATCTTCGGATATAACCCAGAAGGGTTTGCCCGTTTTTTCTTCATAAATCCTTGCGAGGATTCCATGCAGTTTCAGCATTTCTCCCGCTTCCACGACAAATTCACTTACTTGTGCAAATAAAAACCACTAAAAGGTTCATACATCATTACCCTGATGATATAACAAAATAAAAGCTTTTCCTATCTCATAGATAAAGCAAAGAGAAAAGAAACAGGATACTGATATCACCCAATCAAGGATCTTCAGAAATAAGTCTAGCAATAAGAAAGGAAGAAGGCAGAAATCAAGCAATTAAAGAGGAAGGAGATTTTAATCAAGCAATCAATAGGATATGCATGAAGGATCTAGGATGATTGCTTTCCAATAGCCTTGCCCTTGTTCATGGAAAGACGATCGTCAATTCCTCAATCCAAGGATCAAATCCCTTGGGGTGCCGTCTGTTATTTAAAAGAACACATTCAGATAGCTCATCAACTATACAACCTACTGCAATTCAAACCTTCTTCAATGCTCTTCATCTTTAGAAAATCATTGTAATTTATAGTCTTTATTTTACTATGAAAGAAAAAGAGATAGAAAAGAAGAAACAATGAGTTGAGGTGTGTATCAACAGAAAAAGAAAAACAAAAAAGAGAGGAAAAATTCTGAGTATTTAGTTTCATTTTTGTAACCTCAAAACCCTTTAAAGGCTTGAAGAGGTATCTCTTGCAACCCAAGGGGACTGGACTAGGATTTACATTGAAATCAAACCAATATAAAAACACTAGGTGACAAAGTTTCTTTTTACGCACTTTAAATTTCTGTTTACTTGCTTATCTGTTAGTTAACTATCTGCTTCGCTAGCTGACTATCTAAAGTTAAAAGAAAATAAAAAAGTGAAGAAACTCCAATTCACCACCCCCCTCTTGCACTATCAATTGATATCAGATTCTGGTCTCACAATATTTTTCTATCTAACCACAGGTGAGAAAAAGATCATGGCAAATCAAAATCAAACCATTAGTAGATTGTTTCAAGAGGGAACTTCTAAAACCAGACCTCCCTACCTTAATGAAAAGCATTTCTCACACTGGAAAATCAAGATGGAGACCTTCATCAAATCCTATGATGTCAAGGTTTGGAGAGTCATCAAGCTTGGTGATATTCCCATCCCTGTTGCTAAGCCTGCAAATGGAACTTCATCAACTACTGAAGGAAGTCAGCCCACTGTCGTTCCTAGCCTGGAAAATTACACTGATGAACAAATGAAAATCATTCAGATAAATTCAAAAGCTAAGAATGTTCTGCATAATGCGATTAGTGGTGAAGAATATGAGAAGATCTCCAGTTGCGAAACTGCTAAAGAAATGTGGGACAAATTGGAATTGACCTATGAAGGAACTGAAAAAGTAAAAGAAACTGTTGTCAGTCTCCTTGTCTATTTCTAAATGAAAGAAGGAGAATCTGTTGAGAGCCTGTTTGCACGATAGAGCAAAATCATTGGAGAACTCAAAGCTGCTAGAAAAGAATATACTCCCATATAGCACATAAGGAGAGTTCTAAGAAGTTTACCTCCTCAATGGCATGCCAAATGGAAGCCCCCCTATCAAGCAAGAAGGAAGCAGCTCTTCCCACGGTGGAGTCACTATTGACTGTATTTATTATTATGGTAAATTAGTGTATCAAGATGTCCATCTGAGATATTATTTTGGTTCGATACATACACCTACGAGACTCATCTTTGGCTTTCATCTTGGTAGGTGTATTATTATATATTTTCCCGAAAGAACATTCATGCATTTCTTTCTTCCCCGTCGACCACGACGACTGAAATGACGCAAAAAATCCACCTCGTATGGCTTCTCATTCAATTCGTTTGAATCCGTTAGATCCTTGTCCGCATTAGAGAAACCTCCCTTCTTCCACTCCGCCCCGAAGAGTAACTAGGACCAATTTAGTCACATTTTCATGTTCTGTCGCACTTGAAAGAATAGATCTAAAGACCTAACATATGATGAGCTTCGAGGAGATCTCATTGCCTTTGAGAAAATGCATCTGAACAAAAAGGGAAAAGAAAAAGAGAAGAAGAATTTATTGCCTTCAAAGCAACTGATGACAATCTGGATGATGTAGATGAATTCAATGAAGACAAAACTACACTGATCACAAAATCTATCATACAGACATTTTGGCACAATAGAAATCAAAGAAGAGCTAAGTCAACTAACTCCAGAAATAAACAAATCACCAACTATAATCGTAATGATGGAAGGTGCTATGATTGCAGCAAGTTTGGTCACATTGCAAATGATTGTCCTAAAAATAAGACAAGGCATATTCAAAATTATGAAAGAAATAAGGCCCATAGTAGTTAGAGTAATGAAGATATATCTGAGTATGATCAAGATGACACTTATGCTTCATGGCTATGGGAGACTCCAGTCAGGTAAGATCATGACACTTATGCTTCATAGCCATGGGAGAATCCATTCAGGTAAGATCATATTTTTGTAATAATTGCAATAATTTAAGAGCTTTACTAGATCAAGCCACTATAGACTTAAAAAGATCTTTGGAAAATCTTAGAACTATTCAAGATGATAAAAGAGCTTTGGAAATTCGACTCGAGGTTCGTTCTGTTGAAAGGGATCTGTTTGATGAAGAAATTTTTGAACTAAAAAATCTCTTAAGAAATGCTCAAAAGTTTTCCCATCCTAATAAAGGAACCAAGTCAACTGGTTCAGACCAGTCGACCCATTCTCAACGTGAATACTATAGTTTGCCTGGGTTTGACAAAACTAGCAAAAACTCTTGTTATTATTGTGGTAAATCTGGTCAGTCTTATTCAAGGTGTAGATATCATCTTTCCAAACCCACTAACCTCGTTTGGAGAGTCAAAAATAACCTTAACCAAAAAGGACCAAAAACTCATTGGGTAGCTAAAAACAAGTAATCTTGTTTTGCAGGAATTCCATGTGTTATCTAAAGGGAAATGGTATCTTGACAGAAGTCGTTCAAATCATATGACAGGCAACAAATATATATTCAAATCAGTTGCTGAATTTTGGGGTGGAAAAATTTGGTTTAGTTACAATGCGACCAGAACTATCATTGGTTTTGGTATAATTGCTTTTAATGAAGCATCTAAAATTACTAATGTTTATCTTGTGAAAGGATTAAGGTACAATCTATTGAGTATCAGTCAACTATGTTATGCCAACCTTGAAGTAAGATTTAAGACCCTTAGATATGGCATCAAAAACTTAGACATGCTAGCATGAGGTTAATTGAAAAGCTTTCAAAATTAGAACTTGTGATTAGACTTCCAAAGCTAGACTACACAAAGGATCACATCTGTGACACTTGTCAAATGGGTAAGCAAACAAGGAACTCTTTTCAATCTAAAGACATTATCTCCACCACAAAACCTCTTCAGCTTCTTCACATGGATCTTTTTGGTCCAACTAGAACTACAAGCATTAGTGGTAAGAGGTATGCATTTATTGTTGTTAATGACTACTCTCGTTTTACTTGGGTTATGTTTTTAGCTAACAAAGATGATACTTTAAAGAATTTTGAGTTATTTTGCAAGAAAGTACATAGGGAAAAAGGTTATTATATCACTTTTATAAGAAATGATCATGGAGGAGAATTTGAGAGCAAGGCATTTGAAAACTTCTTCAATGAAAAAGGGTACTCCCATAACTTCTCAGCTCCTCGCTCTCCTTAACAAAATGGAGTAGTTGAAAGAAAGAACATAACACTTTATGATATGGCTAGAACCATAGTTTATGAATACTCCCTTCCTCACCACTTCTGGGAAGAAGCGGTAAGTACTGCATGTCATATTCTTAATAGGTGTCTAATCAGGTCAATTCTGAAGAAAACTCCATATGAACTGTGGAATAAAAAGAAGCCCAATATTAGCTATTTTCATCCCTTTGGTTGCAAATGTTTTGTGCACAATAATGGTAAGGGTAATCTAGGTAAATTTGATCCTTGCAGTGATGAACGTAGCTTTCTTGGTTATTCTACTACTAGTAGAGCATATCGAATTTTCAATAAACGTACTTCTACTATAGAAGAATCCATTCATGTTGTGTTTGATGATTCTAATCCAATTCCTAAGAAAAGATGCAATTTGAATGATGAAGCTACTACTAACAATGACAAAATTGTACCTAAAGTAGTTGCAAAAGATGACCAGTCGACTACTGATACACAAAGTCAACTGGCAGTCAAAAATATTCCAAATGAATGGAGAAATGAGCCTGATTATCCTAGAAAATTCACTATTGGTGATGTCTGTGATGGAATGAGAATAAGGTCATCCAGCAAAAGAAATGCTAACATAGCCATTATATCCTAATTCGACCAAAAAATGTAGAGGAAGCTTTGAAAGATAGTGACTGGGTAAAAGCAATGAAGGAGGTACTAGATCAATCTGAGAGAAATCAAATTTGGACCCTGGTTCCCAAACCTGAAAATACTACTATCATTGGCAAAATTGGGTTTCTAGAAACAAACAGAATGAGATTGGAAAAGTTAGTAGAAATAAAGCAAGGCTTGTCGCTGAAGGTTACTCTCACCAAGAAGGAGTCAACTATGATGAGACTTTCACTCCTGTAGCAAGGTTAGAGTCTATTCGAATTCTTCTCGCTTATTTTGCTTACAAAGGTTTTAAACTATTTCAAATGGATTTTAAAAGTGCTTTTTTAAATGATATTTTTGAAGAAGTTTTTGTAAATCAACCTTCAGGTTTTGAAAATTCAGATTTTCCTTATCATGTTTTCAAACTTTCGAAAGCTCTATACTGACTCAAACAAGGTCCCAGAGCATGTATGAGCACCTGAGCAAATTTCTTCTCTCTCATGGTTTTTCTCGAGGAAGCATTGACACTAGCTTATTTATCAAAAACTCTTCTTCTACAATATTATTATTCAAATATATGTTGATGATATTATATTTGGTAGTACTAACTGTTGACATCCAATTTTTACCCCTCCACGGTATAAACCAATCATCGAGCTTTTAATTTTAACAATTTTAAATAACTAGCTTTGGAAAATGCAAAAAAATATTTTCTCAAAAAAATTTCCTTTTATTTTAGGAGTTATTATTCTTAATTATTTTAGGTTGATAATATTAAAAGTCCTTTAATTAATTCTAATAATTCGTCGTATAGTCAAATTACTCAATCGAGTTCAATTTGATTACTTTTAATTGGCTAAAATTACAATCGATACCATAAACCCATTTTCAGCCTTCATCTTGGACCAAAATTTTGGCCTAAATCAAGTCAAGCCCCAGCCAAAATTTCCAATACCCGACCCAGTCCAATTCTTCTTTCAATAATACACACATTATACAACATATACATATATACTCCTTAACGTTGATCCCACGTGCCCCTTTCTCTTTTCTTTCCTTCTTCTTTCTCCTTCACGCACACATTCTCTCCCCTCACCTTCAACCTTCTTCTTCACTAGAAAGCCAGTAAAAAAACCCAACAACCAAACAATCTCCGTTCCCTAACGTTCCGCTCAACCAATTCGTACCTACGTGTCCCCTTCCCCGTATGAATTCATTGAGGGAACTTCCAGGTGTACGAATCGCGTTCTCCCTCTCTTGAATCAATGGTCGAGATTCTCAATTCATTAAGGATTTGGCACGATTTGAGATTCCATTATCCTTTTGGGGAGGGATTTGGATTTGAAAATCCTGAAAATTCGTCCCCAAAATCCCTAATTTGACCCCACAGCTCCGTCCCATTCAAACCTTAATCGTCTCCTATAAATCGCCTCTTCTTCATCATTTCCAGGGGGATTCTAGAGCCTTCATTTACCCTCAATTGATTTTCACAACTGCTCTTATTCTGAAAAACACTAAATTCCTACTCAACATTCAGTCAAATTCCAGAAAACTCACACAATTTCGAAGCCAAAATTGCTGGTGTTGAAATAAAGAAAGCATAGATGAAGCTCCCATTTAGGTGCTGGAAGTTCTTACCTAGGCTCGTCATCCCTGTTCGTTGCTCGAAGAGAGGTAACACCCTCGTCTCACTCTTCTTCATCTCGTTCAAATCTCATACATTGTAATCGAATGTGAATCTTGTAGCTATTTTGAAGTTTTCATGTTTTAAGCTCACTATGTTGTGATGAGTCGATGTCTGAGTGTTGTCGTTTGGTCGTTAAGACGTTTCTGGGCTTATGTTGTGATGTTATTTCAAATTAGTTGTAGATTTCATGTTTCAATGAATGTTATGTTCTAGATGGCTTTAAGCTTTCCTTGGTTAAATTGTTGTGGTGCTTTAGTGTCAATCGATTAATGTATTTTCCATGTCATAGAATCACATTCAGTGCTTCATTCATGTTTTCCATCCGAGTCATGTTCTGTCTGGTCGATTTCAGGTTTTCCCCACTGAGTGATGTTCCAAAGTCTTATTTGCTGCCTTCTTTTAAGTTTTAAAGGTGAAGTTTTGGTACATTTGAGTATTCCCCAATAAAAATGGTCTCAAGTCCATGAGTAGGTGTTGTCTTAGTCTTTTGTTTCTGTTTCAGATTTCAGCCTTGATGTATAATTGACCTTTTGAGTTATTCTGTGATGATGTTATTATTTACCGTTAAAATGGTTTTCAGAATCATAGGGTCACACTCATTGTTTCCTTTGTGCATTCTGATCTACTCTTGCTGCTTCAGTTGTTTTGTTTGAATTTTTCCAGCTAATAATGCTTTAAGATGGTTTTCAGAATCATAGGGTCACACTCATTGTTTCCTTTGTGCATTCTGATCGACTCTTGCTGCTTCAGTTGTTTTTTTTGAATTTTTCCAGCTAATAATGCTTTAAAATGGCATGGTCTTCACCATTTGAGGGCTTTAAAGGTTAAATCTTTGACATGATTGTGAATGTTTGTTGAAAATGGCCTCAAAGTTATGAGTAATTGCTTTGAAGATTCACTTCTGTACCTATCCTTGTCTTAGACGCTTTCGTAGATAGTTTCGCTTTCAAGCTTAAAATTTTGGAATACATGTCTATCCTAAATGAATGATTTCAATGTTCTTGCTAACGATCTTGCTTCATCTTTGCGCCTTTATGTTTTTTGTTATCATCCTATCAAGCTCGGATGAAAAGTATGCAGTTGGGTTACTATGTAGTGATTAAGATGATGTGATACTGTTCTGATGGTTTTAGAAGGGTTAAATTCCAAGTTACTAGCAATTCCAGCCTTGTTTTGATTCTGATCTCATGTGAATTAAGTCGATCTTGTCTAGCTCATGTGATTTAGCTTCTTATAAGTTAATGTGAACATATTTTCTGCTCGTCTAGTGTTAAAACTAGTGTTAATGGCTTTGTGTTGTCATCGTGCTTGCTGGTTCATTTGTTTAATCCTGTTTCTTTTCAGTTTACTATTGATTTATTGTTTGCTTGTTAGACTTAGAGGTGTTTTTTGAACCGTGATATCAAACAAAACATCCTCATAGTCCTTTTCCTGCTGGGTTTTCTTCTTATCCAGACTCCCACGTCTTGAGTTTTTCTCAGGTGGTGGAGTTTCTTTGAGCTTTGATTTAGTAACATGAGTAAGATAACGATGTTCTCCTGATTCAAGATCATTTTCTTTCCTTGATTTACTAAGCTCACTGTTAAGATTTCCTGCGTTCTTATATGTTGTTTTCATTATTGTCTTCCCCTTTAGCGTCCTGGTGTATATGATTTCCTGAATATGTTTAGTTTCAACCTCTTCTTACTCTCATTGTTTCTAGTTTTCATTTTTGGAAAAATGGTCACCGGAGGCTTTGGATTTACTTAAATTTAAGCATGTCCCTCTTGTTTAGGCCTAAGTTTAGTTACTGGAAAGTACCATATTTTGTTTAAGTTGTTTCATTGTTTCGACTGATTTTGAAGCTTTGTTTCTTTATTTACTTTGGATATCGTCACTCTATTGTTTAATTTGCAAGGCCATTACATATTTGTTAATAATAGATAGAATTGATCTTTTTTAGGTATTAATCCTTGTTTCTTTCTTCTTTGCATGAACTACAATTTTGGGTCCTTTAGAACCCCATCTTGCATTTCCTTGGTCCATGGAGGCCCAAACTTCCTCCTCTTCGAGTCAGCCCAGCCTCTCTTGGCTTTGGAGAATAGTCTATAGGGTTAATGGAAGATGAAATATAGGTTTTGGAGGTATAAAATCAACGTATATACCTTGATATACACTAATATGCAGCAGATATACACTGAATGTATATCACAGGATATGGGCCACAAGCCCATTTAGCATGAGCAGTAGCAGGGGCGGCCCAAGAGGCCTTGTGGGCCGATTTTCCAGGAAAATAACTTGTTGAAATGTTGTATATACACTGGTATACAGGGTATATACTACACTTATGTACAACAGTAAAAGAGGCCAAGAGGCCCAATCTTCAACAACCCCCCCCCCCTAGAAAATATGGGCCAAGAAGGCCCAAGTTTTTTTAATTTAGCACTAGGACAGGTGGTTGAAAATTGGGCCTCCCAAGCCCAATTGCTATTTAATTGCTTTCTTAAGTTAATTCTTTTGTTTATGATATTTATTATTTGATGTTAACTCTAACGTTATTTGTATTATTATTTGTGATTAACCTAATTTATTTCCCCGACATGTTTGCCATTTATGTTAATTTCTTCTTTTGATCTCTCTTTGATGTTAGACTTGCTTTCTATGAAATTAGACTTAAGTCATTTTTTTAGATTTAGTCAAAATTTTCGAAGTTAGTCAACTTTGCAAACTTAGTCAATTTTGTAAAGATAGTCATTTTCTCAAATCTAATCTATTCTTTTAAACGTAGTCATTTTCCTTCAAGTTAAGTCAAAAATTTTCAACTATAGTCAAGTTTAGTCAAATTTTTTCAAATTTAGTGAAGTTTTCCAAATTTAGTCAATATTCTTTCAAATTTAGTCAATCTCTTAAATTTAGCCAACATTCCTTTAAATGTAGTCAATTCTTTCAAATTTAGTCAAATTCTTTTAAATTTTGTCAATTCTTTCAAAATTAGGCAACATTTAAACTAGTCAACTTTTTCAAAGTCGGACAAATCTTTTTAAAGTTAGTCAATTTCCTAATCGCCAGTCGACTGCACGTTAGTGGCCATTTTGAGTGATTGAGTTCTTCTTAAAGTGGAAATTGAACATGAACCTTTTCTTTGGTATATTTTAGAGATTTTTTTGTTAGGTCTTTTAAAATATTTATTGGTTTCCTAATTATCCTTAAAATAAGGTGGCGACTCTTTCAAATTTTGAGAATTTGATTAGTACTTAAATTAATTAACTATTACATCAAATTTTTGGAAAGATCAAAAGTCCATATTTCCAGTTAACACGAACCCTGATCTGCGCAAGGACGTTGCCAATCTTATGCAAAGCCAATTCGAAATAAGCATGATGGGTGAGTTGACCTTCTTTCTTTGTCTTCAAATCTATTAATATGATCAGGGTATTTTTGTTTTTCAAAGCAAATATGCATTAGAACTTATTCAAAAATTTGGTATGGAAAATGAAAATTCAATCAGAACTCCCATGAGCCCCTCTTGCAACTTGGACCGTGATCCTAATGAGAAAACTGTTGATGAAACCAAGTTTCGAGGTATGATTGGATCCTTACTTTATCTCACTTATAGTCATCCTGATATGATGTTTAGTGTATGTAAATGTGCTAGATTCCAATCTACTCCGAAAGAATCTCATCTTACAGTTGTTAAGAGAATTATTTGATATCTAGTTGGCAACATCTCTTTTGGACTATCGTACGAAAAATCTTCTACATTTAACGTTCTTGGATTCTCAGATGTAGACTATGCAGGTGATAAAGTGGATGAAAAAAGCACTAGTGATTCTTGTCAATTTCTTGGGAATTGCTTAGTTTCTTGGAATAGCAAGAAACAAAACTGTGAATCCATCTTAACCACTGAAGCTGAATATGTAGCAATTGGATTATGTTGTGCTCAGGTTTTATGGATTATTCATCAATTATTTGATTTTGGTATAACTGTCAAACCTGCCCAATTCTTATGTGATAATTCTAGTACCATTTGTTTGCCTAAAAATTTGGTGCATCATTCTAGGGCTAAGCATATTGATATTAAGCACCATTTTATTAGAGACCATGTTTTAAATGGAGTTGTTGAAATTATTTTTGTTAACACTAAAAATCAGCTGGCTGATATTTTTACTTAACCTTTTCTTGAGGAAAGATTTTTCAATCTCAAAAATCTCTTAAAATTATTTCCAAATCTTTTTTGAATTATTTTTGGAAAATGCTGCATGTATTGATTGAATATGTGGAATTTTTTTTCTTTTTGGAAATTATGTGCTGTATTTATTGAGATTCTGATCTTGTTCCTTATATGCATGGATTCTTGGTACTTTATTAATTACCTTGCATTAATTATTGATGGCTGGCAATTGATTTTCCCCATTTTTGTTTCGTGTGTCAATCTTTTTTTCCTTTCATGTCTCGTAAACTTTTGACTCGCCCTTTTCTCTTCACCTTCCCCTTCTCTTTCTTTTTAATCTCTTCTCTCCTCTATAACTTTCATCTCTATTCCTTGTTTTTTCCACCATGCCTCCTCGAAAAAGTTCCAGGTTCAAAAGAAAGGGCATTGCTCATTCCCCTGTTCCAGTGGACTCCGAACATTCCTCTACTCACTCATCTCCTCCCTCTTCAACTTCTCCATTGGTCTCCTCTCTCAAACACCCTGCCTCTATCCATCTCTCCAGTGATTAGAAAAGAAAATATTGTTTCGATTTTGACAAGTCTCTTGAAGTCAAGACTGATTTTTGGTTCTCTTCTAATGAAACCTTTTTCGTTAAAACCAAGACAGTTGTGCATGGATGTCTTGATGACCTCGATCTCCTCTTGACTTTTTACTGCCCCATCAAGGAGTTTTTTGATTATTAGAGATGGATCCAAAAGGTGTCTATAAGCTGCTAGTCAGACTCTTTTATGCCAACCTTTGCTCTACCAAGCTTGGAGAAGTAGAAACCTCAGTTCTCGATAAACAAATCTTCTTGGACTGTGAGCTTCTGGATGACATTCACTGTGTTGGGTTCTCTGGTTCTATTAAAAATTCTTGGCCCTCTAATTTTGAAGTTATTTTTGAAGAACCAAAGAAAGTCCTCTTATCTAACCCCTCTGGTCTATGTTCCTCTATTCTGGGTCCCAAAGATGTGTCTTTTGAAGCCTATGTTATTGCACATATAGTGGAAACCACCCTCCTTCCAAGATTGGGCTCATTCACCTCTCTATCTGTGTGTCACACCTTTTGCACCTACTGCCTTCTCTTTAAAGAGAGATTCAAGCTTTCCTCTTTCATCATCAACTATATGATTGACTCTACCATTGATCCCCCTATTCTTCACTACAGGATGATTATCTCTCGCATCCTCGAAGCTAACTATATCTGTCTCTTAGATATTCCCTCAGTTCATGCGAAACAGTGTTAGAAGTCTAAGGCTTTTTGAATTATGGGCTATGTACTCTCCAATCACTCTTGGATTATTAAATCAGACTCTATTGCCCCCTGCTTCTCCACCTGAATCCTCTCCTCCCACCCCTACTGTTCCACCTCCTGTCGACTCAAAAATTTTTGAAGATATTGTCTGGAGGATCTAAGGGGTGGATGAGAAATTTGAAGCCCTTCAAGACCTTCTCTCCAACCACTGCAAGTTTGACTCTGTTGCCGACTCTGTGGAAAAGATTCATTGCTCTACCAAGGAAACAGGTACTGATGTGGCCAAAATACATCTTAAGTTGGACCAAGTTATCATGGATGCTACAAAAATTCGCTCAGAAGGTTCAAACCAGTTCAGATGAACTCTCCACCTCTCTGACTGCTATGATTGATAACTTGAAAATGTCTCTTGTGAACACCTTGACGTATTTTCTTCGTCCTCGTGGATAAATGTCTGGTTTTTTTTGGATTCTTGCTAAAGGCATATATGCCAAAACTCTGCTTATGCTTTTGTTTTGAAAAACTGTTGTATGAGCACTATTAAATATATCTTGTTTTGGGACAGTTTCCTTTTTCCTGATGTCAAAGGGGGAGAATATTATGCAGTATGTGGCATGTGTTGTTGTTGCATTTTTTGTGTGCTATTTCCATATGTTGTCTTGCGGTAGCACATTATCAAGGAAGTATCAACTCAGGGGCAGCACACAACTCAACTATTCAGGGTGAGCAAGTTTCAAAGTAGTCAACTACCTTCACGGAAGTTGACATCATAATCCTTTGTTGTCATCATCAAAAAAGGGGAGATTGTTGGTGCTAATTTTATTTTCAATGATGATATTTTCTAGGGCACGAAAGTGGATATACAAGGAAAATGTGATCTACTAGCTTTTACTGAACTAAAAGCCAACCAAGCAAAAAGGAAAACATGGGAATGAGCAAAATAGGAAAACCCAAATCCAGCGAGACAATCAAGGTAAATCAAACCAGAAGGAATTTGAGCAAATCTGTGAAGGATACTGATATCATGCAATCAAGGATCTTTAGAAATCAATCTAGCAATCAAAAAGGAAGAAGGCAGAAATCAAGCAATCAAAAGGAAGGAGATTTCAATCAAGCAATCAACAGGATATGCCTGAAGGATCCAGGACGATTTCCTTCCAATAGCCTTTCCCTTATTCTTGGAAAGAGGATCATCAATGTCTCAATCATAAGATCAAATCCCCTGAGGTGGCATTTCTTCTCTAAAAGAAGGCATCCAGATATCTCATCAACCATACAAGCTTACTGCAATTCAAACGTTCTTCAATACTCTTCATCTTTAGAAAATTATTGTAATTTATAGTCTTTATTTTACTGTGAAAGAAAAAGAGAGAGAGTATAAACGTTGAAAAGAGAGGTGCGTATCAATAGAAAAAGAAAAAATAAAAAAAGAGGAAAAGTTTTGAGTGTTTAGTTTCATTTTTGTAACCTCAAAACCCTTTAAAGGCTTGAAGAGATATCCCTTGCAACCCAAGGAGACTGGACTAGGATTCACATTGAATCTGAACCAGTATAAAAACATCTGGTGTCAAAGTTTTTTTTACGCACTTTAAATTTTTGTTTACTTGCTTAGCTATTAGTCGACTATCTGCTTCACTAGCTAACTACCTAGAGTTAAAATAAAAGAAAAAAGTGAAGAACCTTCAATTCACCCCCCTCTTGAACTTTCAAAGTATAGGGGCAAGCCTATGGTATTAGACATTATGCATGAATATTTTCTTGTGATATTGAGTGATTTTGCATAGTCCTAAGGTTAAACATGAAAACATCATTAAGTGTCAAATATAGGACTTCTTTCTATGAGGGCACTTGCATTATATTGTTAGCACTAGTCTTGTTCAGTAATTGTGGACTGTTGATAATTCCTTGCTTGTCATAGATGTCACATGCACTAGTTTGTATTGGTTTGCTAGATCGCTATTTGATTTTGTTCTAAAAAGTTGGTGTAGGTGTATGAGTCTAAGATTTATGTAATATATGCCATTCGGTTGAGGTCTGTGTGTCATTGTATCATCTTTATAGATTGAGCCCGTCGCTTGAGGACAAGCAAAAATTTTTAGTTGAGGGTGTTGATGTGCTGTCAAAATACAACACTTTTGATACTTAAAACTTGGAATTTGTTATGTTCTCAATGCGATATTAGTTGGTTTTATGTTTGTGTTTATATTTGCAAGATTACAGGTTGGCCTTGATTTTGGAAAAAATTGCAGAAGTTGTTGATTTTTGTTGTTATACGAGACCTTTTACGAGTCTTAGATCATTCTATGAGTCGTAGGGTGGTTTCGTGGACAATTCTAGTCTATGAATATGCAGATGAGTCGTAGAAGGCTCTACAAGTCGTAGAAGATGGTTCGTGCCCTGAGGATTAGAGATTTGGACTTTCAGGAATTTCGATCTGGAAGCTTTCTCTCTCCCAGCAAGTAAGACGAGATCACTACTTCATCAAATGAAACCCCCTTTACGGGTCATAAACTGCTTTATGAGTCATAAAGGGGTGTCATATAGTTGTAGCCCAAATCCCAAGTAGCTGAGTACGAAAACCTGATTATGGGCTACGAAATGCAATACGGTCCATAAAATGCCTTTCGTATGGCGTTACAACCAATTCTCCTATTTTGTTTAGGACATGAATTTTGATTATTATAGATGTTTTTTAAGGTTATTTTTGAGATGCTATTTTGCCTAATAGTCAGAGAATTCAATATTTAGAGAGAGAAAATTGTAAAACATCATATTGGAGAGTCTTTGAGAGTACTTCTGTTTGAATTTCATCCTTAAGCTTGTGATTCTTATTGAAGTTTGATTTTTTCTTGTTCTTAATTTTATTAAGTATTCAATTATGTCTTCTCAATTCATAATTCTTGCAGCTACACATAGCATGAGTAGCCAAATTCACAACTAGGGTTGTGGGAACCATAAACAACTAACAAAGTAAAATCGAATATATCATGATTCTTGGAAAGTGTATATGCATGTATTAATTAACTCTTTTAATTTTGCATGTTTTTTAGTGGTGCCAACATTAGAACGCGTCAAATCTTACTAAATGGACCAACGTAGTAATGAATAGGAAAAGAGATTAATTAGTAGTTGATGTGTTCTCATCTAATCAACCAAATTGGGCCGCGGGGAGGTTGTACTGGGACTGGTAGATAAGAGTTAGTAATGCAGACTATGGAGGTGGGCCAAGTCGCATGGTGAAATTCACCTCTCACCTTTGACCAAAGGACTTGGTGAACATAATTTATCGTCCTACATGCTATACACTAGAAAGGAATTAGGTTATCCGGTGATACTGAGTTAGGGAATCATGGGAAACATAATATCTTAGTTTCTCTCCATATTGACTTCTTTCTCGTGATAGTTAGTTTAGTTATATTTCTCATTGATTATTGCAAATCTCCCCCCCCCCCCTTTTGGGGAAGTAAGTTGGTTAATCATTCTAATTGTGAATTGGTGAATTCTCTTGTATCTATGTATTCACTATAAGTTCGACCCCAACCTTTGTTAGGTTCTATTTCTTGACAGTGATCGCTTTATTCTCTAAAAAGGAGGTGTAACTTGGAGGACATTGCAACTATTACAAGGTCCTTGGTACAAACGCAATAAGATCTCAGCGCTTTATCATACCCTACACTATTGGAGATGTGGAGTTTGCAAGGGCATTATGTGATCTCAATGCGAACATAAATCTAATGCCCTTTACTGTCTTCAAGAAGCTAGGATCGGGAGCCCCTACTCCAACGAGCATGCGGATTGTTGATGGTTGATGACATGGTGAAGAAGCCTGTAGGGATACACTATGATGTGCTTGTCAATGTGGATTATTTCATATTTCCCATAGACTTTGTGATCGTGGACTGCGAGGTTGACTTTGAAGTCCCAATAATCTTGGAGAAACCCTTCCTAGCCACTGGAAGCACATTGGTGGACATGGAGAGGGGCCAACTCGAGTTCAGATTGGGTAAAGATAAGTGTAGTGCTTGTCACGCCCCAAAGTCAGGTTAGGGCGGACTGGCACCCATTGCCGATAAGGCTTGAGAGAACCAACTTATATCTAAGCATTTTGCATACATATTATAAGTGACATCTATGTTTGGCATGCTTCTAAGGAGATATATGGTTTTAACAAGTTAAAAGGAGATGCTTATAGCTAGGCCGTTGGGGCCACGGTGTCTAAAGTACGAGACATGACCACACATTAGTTTACACAGTCTACAAAGCCTCTTAGAAGGAAAAGTACTTATATCTGTTCGGGACAGTCCCCGACTGAATTAACTATATAATGTAAACTCATAAAATTTAAACACACTCAAAACTCTGAAATAACCTGGAGTTCAGAAATGACAGTTGAATATCCTTTACTTCTACTGGGGAGATCTTGCATCACCTGTACCTTCAGCATGAAATGCAGGTCCTCGGAAGGGGCTCAGTACGAGATAGTGTACTGAATATGTAAGGTAGCAAATACTGTATATGAAATAACAATTCAAGTGAAACCATGCACTAGTATAGAATAAGAGACCATCTTTAGTTATACTTTGGGATCAAGTACTTTATATTCTTTATATCACTTTACCTTTACTGTGTCATCTATACTGTAAAATCTGTGCACAACTGTAAACAAATAACCTACTGATTAGTGGTAAACTGTATCGGGTTCGTCTCTATGCTAGGTTCTTATAGAACCCCCTCAGGCTACCCCCCGTCAAAACTGTATCGGGATCGTCTCTATGCTAGGTTCGCACTGAACCTCCTCGGGCTACCACCTATCAAAACTATATACTTTATCTTTCAATTATGTTTCAGATAATTCTTTTGATGGTTACAAATATTGGAGCTTTAGGACTGTATATGTAGCATATAACATGAAAATAATCATTCAAGACAACATCGCAATGAAGAGCGTATGTTACATAAGCAATCAAATACATATGAAAATGAAACAACTCATGAACTTTGTTTATCAACAAGAACTCGTGTACTTGGTATCCATGTATGTATATGGATTTGATGGTAGCTATATATAGGTGCATAT
>JAOTQR010064993.1:0-13653 GCA_025774065.1 Solanum ossicruentum | reverse complement strand
TTAAGAATTTGTTAAAATAAAAACTAAAGCTCGATGATAAATTTGACACCGTGGAGGGTAAAAATTGGGTGTCAACAATCACATCAATGTCTTTGACTACCAAAAAGAGTCGTAATAGAGGGAATATGATGACTTCGTCTTTAATTAAAATATTCAAGTTTAAAAATTTGAATATAAAAAAATTGTCAAAAAGTAATATCTTTTTCAAAATAAACTTTGTGACTTATGAAACATAAAATTTGAATTAATTGATAATTCGAAATAAACATTCAATATTGAATATTTGAATTAAAAGAAATATATTACATCAATGTTTAATTTGACCTTGAGAGTTTCTGAAATCAACCATGAACGAAGTTGAATTGACGTAATATGTTTTCATCCTTTTTTTTACAAAATTGAATTGACATTATATATTTTGAACACAACCAAATTATGACAAAAGAAAAGAAAATGACTCAAAAAGTCAAGGTAAATGCCTAAGAGTTTTTTTTTTTTTTAAATCTAGAAAGAATACTTCCTGTTGGCTGCTTGACTGATGGTTGTCAACTTGTCATATATTAAAAATAAAATATTCCAAAGCAGCCCAAAAAAGTAATATTATATAGATAGAACTATAGAAGTCTACCATGTTTCTTGAATTTTTTCAAAATGTGAAAACGTGTTTCTTGAATTCTCTAAAAATAATACAATATAATATTAAAAGTGAAGGATTTAAACAATTTAAATAAAAACATAAAAAATAATAGGTAACAACAAAAGTTAGAGATATTAACTAATCCCTTGCTTGTATTGTATTATTAATTTAAATGCTTTATTTATTTTGATTGTTACTTAAATTTCATAATATCTTATCATTTAAATCCATTGTTAGATAAAAATAAAAAAATTCATTTTATGTAATAACCAATTTGATATAGTTGTATTGTTACTTTAATAATATTTTCTTATTTTTTTACTTCATTTATTAGAGTATTTAATAATTATATTTATTATTTACTTTATTTTTTCAAAATATCTACTATATATGGAACAATTTCTTAAAAAAGTTTATTTATAGACGTGTCAACAAATAAAGTTACTGCCTTTACCACATTGACGGACTCACCAGTGTCACAGTAAGGTTTTTGTCTGTGTGGCATTTTGTGGTAGTCTTTTCAATTGGTTTTGTTCTCTTGAAAGCTTATTAAAGCTGAGCTGAATGTCTTATATAGCAAAATGCAAATGAATGTGTTTCTTGTTTGTGGGGTTTCTGTCCTTGCCCATGTGTTTTCTTGTTTGTGGGGTTTCTGTTCTTCCCCACTAAGTAAATGCTGAAATGACTTGTATAATATTTGAATTGTGAGGAGAAAAATGGGATCTTTTTAAGTAAAGAAATCTATATTTGAACCCCTAGTTGTGAGTTCTGAAATGTGGAGTTGGGCTCAGTTTTGTTATAATCTTTGTGTTCAATAATTGAAATTGCTACCTCTTGAAGGTTTGTTATTACCAAAAATTTGTCTTTGAAATTTCAAGGTTTCTGTTTTCATGTGTAGCTGAGTATCATTTCTCTTTATGGTGGTTTCTGTTTTCATGTGCAGCTGAGTATCATTTCTCTTTATGGTTTCTTAGTCCCTTGGTCTTTGTATTCGCTAATTTTTTTCCTCTTAGTATTTGTTTGCTGTTGATAGTATTTAGTCCTATGTTAAATTTTGATACTTAGTTTTCTGTTCTTTTTACCAGAAATTATCATGTGGATTGATGCTGCTGCAGTGAGCGAGACACCGCCGTCTCATCATGCTATTAAGGTATGGAATACTAAACAGTGAACTGGCACCCAAGGATGTGACCTTAGGGGTAGTCCTAAGTTAGAATGGCACTTGAGGTTGTGGCCTAGGGGTCAGTAGAATGGGTTGAGAATCATGAGGTCTGAGGTTTAATTCTTGTGCAATTATGTGTATGTACGATACAATTATGAACGTTCATATGTTTGACGTATGGACGTACTGTGATGATACAATTATGAACGTTCATTATCAATTATTACTGAAACCTCATGATCAAATGACATAGAGTATCATCACAGTACGTTCTCAATTGTTACTGCTGACACGGGTTTTTGTGGTTGAAACGTTGTTAGTTTTCTAAATGCAATGATCAATTTTTGGATATTTCCTTCTCATTTTCCCATACCGTGATGCTGTTTGTTTTAAACCTTAAACTTATATTTCCCTATTCTAAACTAACTCAATATCTCTGTTGTTATAATGATGACAGGTGCATCATCTAATGTGCATGAAACTATTTCAGTTTACGACTAGAGTTTCAGTATTACTTCCTGAAATTGAAGCAGCCCGTCCTGGATGCTCTTCCGGAAGAGAGGCACTTTGCCGCTTGAACATTGAAATTGACAAAGCTAAGACACTGCATCAGCACTGCAGTGAATCTAGTAAGCTATACTTGGTATGCATTCTGGAACAAGCTAAGCCAACCAGTTTTGTAATGTTTGTATTTGATTTATCTCCCAAATAAGCTATACTAAACTGTTTATGTTAAATATATCTCGAAAATAATGAGAGATCTACCAGCTAAGCTATACTTTGTCTGCAGCCAACTATTTTTGTCTTGGCTGTTTTTGTAAAATATATCTCTCATGTATTGGTCTATTGACCACATTCCTCAGAAATTTAGTCTATTGTCTTCATTCACTAATCAACAATCTGTATTGTGTTTTCAGGCGCTAACAGGGGATTCTACACTTTCAAGATGTGAGAAATCAAGAAACTTGTTTGAGCAAAGCTTAAGCCAGGTGCAAAATATGGTTCCAGTATCACTGGCTGCAGAGGTCAGTCAGAAAACATTCCCTTGAGAGGTTCATCTATGCATATTTTATATTCCGGTGGTCTTGATGCATAATTATTGATGTGTTTCAGTTATATAAGTGTATATACAAGCCTGTGGTGCACGCTAATTTGGTAGATTTTTCAATGAAATGACACAGTCAAGAATGCTCATTTGGCTGCACATTATATTAACGTAGAATTCACTTTTTCCATATCCAAGTGCATTTTTTCATTTATGCTGTTTTTCATATCATTACTTTATTTCACCATGAGGCTTCATCGTCTTTCTCTGTGGTTTTTTCTTTTCTTTTTTCTACTATATTTTCTTTGTTGCCTGTGGCAATCCACTTTAATGAAAAAACTGGCTGCAGATTTTACAGCTGATTGCTGAACTGAGGAGTGCAGTCTTCAACTTGGACCCATCTGACGAGGAGGCAGGGAAGGTTCTAAAGGAATTACTTCGTCGCTATGTAAATGCAACAGATTCAGCTGAAGAACATGCCTTCAAGGCAATTCAAATTGCTATGGACAAGCTTCATATCACATCTCAAAAAGCTCTTTCAATAGAGAAAAGATCCATAAAAAAACTACTGGATAGAGAGGGTGAAGGTGAGACAACAAAAAGGAGGATCTTCTTAATATTTTTGAAGCTCCTTAATAAGCATGGAAAATCAATTGTGTCAGAGCAAACAGAGAATGGCTCTCTTCAGCAGGAAGACTCTTATCAATGTGAAGCAAGATGACTTGTCAATGCTGAAGTCGATGTTCTGAGGAGCTCTCTACCACCAGATGAATTTAAATGTCCTTTGTCTTTAAGATTGATGTATGAGCCTGTTGTAATTGCGTCTGGACAAACATATGAAAGATTTTGGAATTCTGAAATGGTTTGCTGAAAGTAATGATACATGTCCGATGACTAGAAGGACATTGGCTAACTTATCTTTGACCCCGAATCTCACAATGAAGGACCTCATATCAAGGTGGAGTGCAACACATGGAGTTAGCATTCCTGACCCCAGCATGGAGGCTGCAGGGGCACACGTATTGGAATCTTGTTCTAATTCGATCTCTAGGTAGAGCTGCTCAATGTTAATCTACTTCTTCTCGACTTCAGCAATTTATTTCATGCATCTTTGGATGCTGGTCATATGTCCTATGCTAAGAGACTAGACAACTTCGATGGGATCTCAGAGGAAAGCAATGACAGTATTCACAAAGTTCAGTTTCAAGATATGGACCTGAATACCAGGCTCAGTTCACTTTCTTGGAGGTCACAGTGCATCTTGGTCGGAAAAATTTGTAACATTTTCAAATATAACGTTCAAGCTTGCAATTGGATGTCATCCGAGGATTTTGTTCCAGCAATGGTTAGATTTAGAATTTAAATGATTTATATTCCCATATACTGGGATGTCTATCATTGTCACAGTTTTGTCCCCTGCTGCATTTTTGTGCATACAGGTTCAAGTAGGGATTTTGATCGACCCTCCACTAGGAGCCCAGTTCAACTGTGAGTTGGTAAGCTCCACCTCTTCCTGGAGCTTTCACAGGATGCTTACTTTTTGTTGTATAGTTGGGTATGGTCGGCGCCTTGTCCCAGCAGTGTTAGTGTCACTCTTAGAGGTTATTGTGGACATGTTATTTTGGGTTGGCTCCTTTGCAACTTTCAATCTCCAGCCATAGGTCTAGCATGTATATATGTGTGGGTGTTCATGCACCTCTGTTGCTGCAGCCTCGTCGGCTAGCTAGTACTTTATCATTTGGTACGCTCATAAGAAAACTTTCAAATCAAGAAACTGTATTTTATTATTATTATTGAATTATTTGTTAAATAAGATACTTTGAAAAAAGTATTAATTAGTTGGAAGAAAGTACTACTAGAATAGGGCATATAAATATACATATACATATTCCATCCCCTAGATCATACTTTCTTCCTAAGTTGGCGTTGTCATTTGGTCATCAACAGTCTAATTAGTCATAGTTTCCCTCTTCGGAGGGTTGTTTTGCCTTCTCATCTATCTTAGGATCTACTAAATGGGCTTTTGCTTTGTCTACTCAAAGTTCTTTCCATCTAGTCGGGTTTGCTTCTTTGCATTCATTTGCGGAGTTCAAGATAAATAGAAAATTAAGAGATTTCATGCTAATCCCGATAAAAATAAATATATTAAGTGATTTGTTGCCATGTTTAACTTTCAATTTGGAGGTAGGAAACGCTGAGGGTTAACTTTCAATCTCTGATTATTGCATTAACCTGAGTGATTGGAGTGTGTGACAAGTTCAATTATAACATTTTCTGGTTACCAATATGAGTTCTGGCGAGATAGTTTTTGATCCCTCGATCCTTAATGATAGATGTCGTCTTAGGCTCAAGTCTCTGAGAATTAAAAAATATCTTATTGGGAGTGCTGCCTTTAGAAAAAGTTTTGTATGTGCAAATGCGCGTTTGTGGTACTAGTTTTTGTGAAATTAGTTCTACGCTTTTTGGGGTAAAGCTTACTAGAGGGTGGACTGAATTTGTTCCGAATTGGTTAAGGCCTTTCAGAAGCATTCTGATTCCGAATTTGATTGTGATACTAGAATGTTTAGTAGTCCTGGTTAGTTTTTTTTTTAAAAAAAAATAATAGTCCAGCTTAACGTTTAATAATGCAAGATTAACTTGTCCGCTGTTTAGTTTTGCGTTCTGGGTACTTTTTCTCTTTTAGTCTTGTTTTTGTTTGTTCACACTGATCCTACATGGGTTCTTTCATATCAGGAGCAGTTTGCCATGTACTTTTGCACTTTCGGAACTGAGGTTTCCAAAGATGCCTTTTCTGTATTGAAGGTGCTGTCCTGCGACCAATATTGCCAACAAAAAATTATGGCTTCGGGTGCTCTGACTCCCATTCTGGAGATGCTTGATGACCAGAACAGAGAACTGTATGAACCAACCATCAAAATATTGTTTAACTTGTCCGGAAACAGCGGAATTGTTTCCTTCATCACATCTTCAGATGTTATTCCAAGTTA
Source organism: Solanum ossicruentum (assembly GCA_025774065.1). Lineage (NCBI taxonomy): Eukaryota > Viridiplantae > Streptophyta > Magnoliopsida > Solanales > Solanaceae > Solanum > Solanum ossicruentum. Next base: position 7,822 of record JAOTQR010064993.1, on the reverse strand, counting down.
ATCCCTTTTCATGAAGATACAAGAGACTTATTGTTTTGAAAAATTTGTGCACCACTGAAGTTGCCACAGCTTCCGTAGCTGAGACCAATAGATGCATTCCTTCAATTGTGAAGTTAGTCGACAGTGATAATCTTGAGGATCAGGAGCATGCGGTGGCTCTCCTCCTCTCTTTGTGCATTCAATACCGTCGGCTTGTCATCCACACAGATGAACGAATCTTTTCTGATCTCGGCCAATATATCTGTCAACGGAAATAGCAAAGGGAAGGCAATGGCTTTGGAGTTACTAGTAATGCAGATGCTGACACATCTAATTGACCATACACGGCGGAAGTCTAGTTCAAGGGCAACAGGATTACTCTAGAAGTTATTTTTGAAACAAGATTCTGCTGCTAAAAGTAAAAAAAAACTCTTTGTAGTGTGCTGAATTTCCTGTAAATAAACAGGTATAGAATGTAAAATTTCTCTAGTTTTTTGTTAGTATTGACAAGAAAGTCTTTAGTATCTGTATTGTATCTTCAATACAGTTTATTGTACTAACAGAGATTTTTTTGGGCAAAAAAACATCCAATACATTTTAAGAGCTTTAATTACATGAAAATGTCACCAAAAATATTTACCTCAAAATGTCAACTTTTTATTACATCAATGTACATCTTAGCTTAAAATCGAAAAAAAAAAGAAAAATAAAAATGAGGCAACATCATTTATATACATATGCACCATGAAAATATTAAAAAAAAATATATGTGGGAAAAAAGAGAATGCAATAAATAAATTCTTATATTGCAATTAATGTTGACGTAAAGTTAACATTTTCATTGAAAAAATACAATTATTTATGTATTGAAGAAGCAAACATCCGGTTAGAAAGGTACAAAAATTTAAACTTACCCTATATTTACTCTCTCTTCATTAAATGTTGGCAATGAATATGCACAATAAAATAAAAAAATTGTATATATTTCTACACATATAATAACCAAAGAATAAATTTATATCACCTTTTCTTTATCACTTTTGGCATTAAATGGTCACCATAAATATGGAAAAAATGTAGAGAAAAGTTGATTGAAGTTCTTGTTGAAGAATAACAACAAAGTGATAAATAATTGTCTCTTGCTACTTAAATTCGGGTTGGATGTTATTTTAGTATGAATTGTGTCTCTATTTTGGTTCAATATGGTGGCAAATGAGATGTCACAGGTTAGTTGCACATCTCCAGTCTTTTTTCTTTTTTCTATTAAACATGAAAAATATATTATTTTTTTGGTGAATAATGTATAAAGAATTTTTTTTATTTTTTCATCTGGAAAATGTTGCATACTGATTTGAATTTATAATTTCCATGAGAATAGAGAAAATTTATGATGGCAAAAGAAATGGTAAATAAATGGTTGAAAATGTACTCTAGCAGAATGGTGTTTATGTTATGTTTCCTGTTGTTGCTAAAAAAGTATGTAGCTAACATTCCTATTTGTCCTGTTTTTAAATGAATAGTTATGTTGTTTCACTGGTTGAATTTGAGTTAATAAGTTCGTATATATGCAGGTCGGTATGTAGATTACAAGATTGAAGGGGTTATATTCAACAAAAGAAGTGGACTTGAAAGACTGGTCGAAACTATTGCTACACAATTAGATGTTGACAAAACAATGACAATAATAGTGCTAGAATATAAGGTTAACAATGAGTCGCCATCATTGTGCATCCATGACAATATGGGGTTGCATGTGTATTTGGGCCAAAATTGCAATATTGACTTCTTCTCGAAGTATCCACTGTGTGTAACATGTGTCGATAGATGTGAGAAAATAATGATGACCGAAGTCAGTGTGAATGATACATCAGAATCCTCTGCCGAAAGAAATACAAAGTGCTTACATGGGAGCGATGCAAAGATAAATGAGAGTGATGAAATTTTTGAAATTATAAACAACACACAGAATGATGAAGTCGTAACGAATCAAGTGTACAAGAACAAGAGCATTCTCATAGATGTGATGACACGGTATACATTGTTGAAGAGATTTGAATTCAATGTTATAAGATCAAGTCATAAAAGGTATGTTTTCATAATTATTGACTTAATATTAAAAAATAGTTGGTATGGCAATTTGAGGTTTGTGAATGTTCTGTATATTTTGTGAGATGTGATTATAACTGCAAAGTTAAGGCATTGGAGTATATTCAGATGTATGATTTAAACGTCGTGACTAGAGTTTTTATCTTGTTGAATATTTGGCTGAACATTGTGTCAGAGGTGAAATTGAAAATTGGTAATTTCGGTGGTGTGGACCAATATGTTGTATAATCAGGATTTGTGGACGTTGAATTGTAGAAATTTAATTTGATTGCATATTATTTGTTTTGAAAAATTGAGAGAAAGGTTTGTTTCTGACAAATATGTGATTATCTAACAATGAAATAACACTTTGGTAGAAACTTTGTTACTGTCTTAGTTATATTGTTGTCTGGTTGGTTGATATTTGATACATAGTGTGCACACTGTTACAAACCTATTTTATTGTGTCACAGTTACAATTTGAAGTTCCCCACTAATGGATGCATATGGCTATTAAGGTCTTCGTGTATGGGTGCTTCACGAATGTTCAAGATTCGTAAATTTTGTGATATGCACACTTGCCCCATAAAGGGGAGCCTAATCTGTAAAAGGCAACTAAAAAGTGGGGTTCTTGGGGCAACGTTGTTAGACAAATGCAATGATCCAAGAAAAAATTATACACCAACAGATATCCGTAAGGACATGAAGAGACAACATGGGATTACATTGAGTTAATGCAAGCTTAGCGAGGGAGGCAAAAGACGTTTAGTGTGCTTCGAGGTGACCCATCTTTGTCTTATGGGAAAATACTAATTTATTTATACATACCGAAAAAAACATATCTAGGAAGTATTGTCGATTTGAAAAAGACTGAGGATGGAAGATTTCTCTATAGTTTCATTGCGCTGGACACATGCATTAGAGGTTGGGAATACTGTCGTCCAATTGTGGTGATTAATGGTACATATGTAAAGTCACACTTTGAAGGTACAATGTTGATTGCTAGCAGTTTGGATCATGGGGGATAAGTAAAACTTCAAATATGTTTTGACTGTTTCATCATTGTCTTATCTATAATCAATAATCCTATCTAATATTGTAGGTCACTGACTGCTCCTAGCATATAGTGTCGTGGATTTGAAAAATGATAAATCATGAAATTGGTTCCTCCAATGTTTTAAGTTAGCCTTTGGTGATAGACAAGGTATGTGCTTTGTTTCGGATAGAAACAAAACCATTTGAATGTTGTTGCATCAGTTTATCCTGGATTCTCACACTATGCTTGCATATATCATCTGTGGACAAATTTGTTGAAGTGAGAAAGTTAATTTTTTTGCCTTGGCTAAGGCATACAACAATCGAGGAATTTGACGACTTGTTGGGTCAGTTGAAGGAGATAAGTCCAAGATGTCACGCCTATTTAGTTGAGGCAGATTTTGAAAGGTGATCACGTGCCCACACAACTACCAAGAGGACATGAACACTAGTAAGCAATATTATCGAGTCGATCAACAATGTCATTTTGCCTGGCTGTGGGCTCCCTGTGGTTCCTATGCTAGAGTACATGCAAAAAACAATCAAAAAGTGGAATGAAAACACAATCAAAATGTTGTTGGAGAATGAGAGATTGTCACACCAAATGACAGTATGGTTCTATATTTCCAAAATGACATAGTGAAATTTAGAATCTATACGGATAAAGGTGCTATTAACACAGACACAATTAGTAATGATGGAAATAATTTTATTATTTTTTGTTGTTGAGGTACAGGTGAGAGCTTCAACGGAATATCTCCATACTGTTACAGATGGAGCTAAAAGATTCATTGTTTGCTTGCACACAAAGATGTATTCTTGTGGGAGATTTCAACATGATGAAATTTTGTGTGGCAGTCGCGACTATTTCATACAAGAATAAATATGTCGAGAACTATTGGTCTGCATACTACAATAGTAAAACTTTTCAAGATGCATATGCAATACTAATAGAGTCGCTGCCTTGTGAGAGTAGTTGGGTTTTTCCATATAATGTGCTTGAGGAGAATGTGCTGCCATTGGACGTGAAAAGGGGACCAGAAGACCTTCTAATTATGGTCATAAAAAGGGTTATACGGAAGTGAAATTCAAATGGAGCAAAGTAATGTGTAGTAAGTGTGGATTAGCAAGTCATAACAAAAAGAGTTGCACACATTATGGAAGAAAACAGTAATGGATTGCTTTTTGTTTAATATTTGCTCTGGTTGATGGGTGTTTTTTTGGAAAACAACTGATGCTTTTATCAGGACTTTAGGGATGGATTCTGATTGGTGTAATCTTTCGTAAGTAGTTTGAAAATTTTGTTATCGAGAAATTAGAATATTTTCATTTTGTTGGACCTTATATTATAACGCTATTGTAGAATTTAATGATGAATTACACTTGTTACATTTAATTTTGTCTATGAAAACAAAAGTTTCATTGGTTGAAAGCAAGGTAGAAAATAAAAATAAATTGAGCTAAATATAAAGGCAACAATAAACAATATGTTGGCCAGATGATAACCATTAAGAAACATAAAGGTTGTAATAAAAATGAACAAGTACTAGATGTTGATACATTTGTCATTTTGTTGGTTGAAAGGTGGTCAAAGATTGGATCGTTCACAAAAAAATATTATGTTATCATCAAAGTACACAATATAAAAGAAAAATGACCTTGTAGGAATGATAGACTTTTTAAAATATGTTGAATTTGGTTTAAAGTTTGAAAAAATGCACAAAAATTACATAGAATGTGACTGATGGATTGCTAAATATATTAACCTGTTTAATAGAATCCAGCGAACCAAAAAAAAAATGTGTACTCCAGATCCGAACAGTCAAATAACAAAAAAAAATAAGAATATAATAAACGTCTGTGAACAATAAAAGTGAAGACAAATAGACAGGCTGAAGTTTTGTTCATATCAGTATTGCCTCTATAAAAGAATAACATACATACGTGCAACAAAATATAAACAAAAATAGACAAGTTAATAAGAATACAACAAAAAAGTAGGCAAACTCCTTATATGTGTGGCCGACTTTTAAAATAAGTTGAAGTTGATATAAAGTAAAGAAATATATTGAACATTAACAGAGAATTTGATTGAAAGTTTGTTAGCTATATTTACCACTGTGATACCTTTCAGTGAAGGAAAAAGTAATGTGCGACCCATTTCAAAAGAAACAAATAATTAAGAAAAGGAGCAATAACAAATGAAATGACTGCAAAGGACAATGTACAGATAAGTTTAACTTTCTTTCATAAAAGAGTTGATTTTACAAAATACTAACATACATACAGTTGAGTAATTCAAGAAAGGAGTACCCAACAATAAAAATGACAAAAATACACAAGAATATCTTAACCAAAATATACAACTGTCAACATTTACAAAAAGAATGAAATGTAGAAACATAATAACTGTCTAATTATTTTCTGCATTGACAACTTTTGAAATATCTACGCTGTCGTAAATTTGGATGTACTCTGTATCTACTCTGACTGCCCCAGCTTGACTAACAGCCTTCCCCATGACTTCACTTTCACTAATTGCTTTTTCCTCAATATTTTGTGATCCATACTTTCAAAGCAGTGCCCCGTACCTCAATCGAAAGAGATATGGGTGTATAAAACAATTCGGGATATCCAATTGACCTTGAGAGTGCTACTCAGCAAATGCGCACGTGTATAGACTACAAACACTACAAATTACCAAAAAAAAAACTCATAAAAGTGTAACAATTCTTACATATAAATAAATGTTGAACAAATATGAAGAGCTACAAGGAACTTGTAACCAGAGAAAATGATCAGAATAAAGAGGAAGTAACAGCCGGATCAAAAGTGGGGAAGTAGAAACATTACCCAGCAATATTAAAGCAAAACTAGTCAAAAGAATAAAATCAAAGAAATAGAAACAATAAATAACACACAATAATACAAAAGGATCACAATATCGAACAAGTAAACAATGACCAAACAACACAACAACTCATCGAGGATAAGTTAGATACAACTGTAACTTTGATTAATAAATAAAGACAATTACATAGCATAATTATAATACACAAATAATTAGGAAAAAGATAACTAAATCGTATACAGGGAAAAAATACTTGGAATCATCACGCTGTTGGGGAATGTCATCAACAATGACATAAACTAGAGGATCCTCCAAAGTCCGATCCATGGATGCCAATATTTTCTCCCAATTGATATCAATTCGTTTTTCATAGATATCAGTGGTAACAAAAAATAAGAGAATAATTTCAGCAAGCTTCCTCACAACATCGTTCACAGCGGCAAAGTGCATAGATCCAACGTCAAACAATAAATCATACACATAAATACATAAACTTTTTATGTGGATGACAACCAAAATCCAATGACAGAGGTCAGGTATGTTTATAGGTATACAAATATAATCGAGAACCTCCAATGGGGTATTCGCCTGTATTTTAAATCCACAAATGCATTGACCAACCTCATGGTCAGTGCTAATGACTTAATTATCTTTCATGCTCTTCACCCAACAATCGTGAATTTGTTCTACCCAACATATGAAAAAGAAATCCATGAAACTAAATCTAGTATAATTACCAGGTCCATATTCATTTTTTTAAGGTAATACATTATAACATTAATATGCTGCATTGAAGAAAATGAAGAAAATTATTGTATTATGACTTGGCAGAGTTACTTTTTTTTTTTAAAAAAAAACAATTTAGAAGATACATATATACTTATCGAGTCTCTTCATGATTGTCCGATTGTGACCAAGTCATAGAACCAGTCCATCAAGCCTACTTTGTCTACCTCAAAGTCAAATGGTGCATTTATCTTGTTTGACGCAATAGTAAATGTACTTTGTTTCCTGCAGTAAAGGGACAAAGTGTTTGACCTGATATATATATAAATAATAATAATATTTAAAAAACACCAAAACACACATACCTTCCCCATTTCTTTGAATATTTTTTTCTTAATCCACAACTGAAATGATTCAACTAACTCCGTTGGAATTTTAAATTAGCATATGAATCAAACGGGTGCTTCCTTTTGAATGTTGCAGGCCGCTGGACTGAACCATCGTCTGTCTTGCTAAAATCGCTGAATGAAGATCGTGCATGCTTTCCAGGTGCCTTAACCCTAGAAACCTGTACTACAAACAAAAAAATTGAATACGTACCAAAGAAACCTCCCTCTCAAGCCGCTCGATAACTTCAAATTTGTTTGCTTCAAAGTTGGAAGAAGTGACATTTTCTTTCGAACAACCACAGTGAGTATTGGGAATGGGCTAGTCATCATTTATGCTAACTCCAACGTCTCTACACACCGGCAACTCTTCTCCCGAATAATAGATAGCTCGGCAAGGGTAAAAGACATGTTCTTGAACTTGTACTATTAAAGAAATAAAAAAAGAAATCAATTCGTTTAAAAACAAATATGTATAGTTAAAAAAATAAATAGCTACCTGGTTTGAGTCATGGAACATCCCCTTTTTAAAGTGGTCAAAATATATTTTTCTCTTCGACATTCTCCAGTTGAGCATCCACGGCATCTGTTAGACCCCGTAAATTGCTAACTGGAGGTCAATTATTAATTCGGAAAATTTTTTGGGAGTGAAGTACATTTTAAAGTTAATTAACTTAAGGTGCGGGAGTATGGAATCAAGTGAATTTGGCAGATAAAATTTAAATTGAAGTCGAAAGTCCTTAATTGGAATTAAAATAGT
>JAOTQR010064972.1:0-13656 GCA_025774065.1 Solanum ossicruentum | reverse complement strand
CACTTTTAAATTAGAGTTTTGGATCAAATATAATCTTTTTAGTCATTTTAAGAATGCCAAGAACATGAAGAGCACCAAGAACTCCCAAATTTTCAACTTTTTCAAATATTCACAAAATTACCTCAAATTTCAAGAGTAGCGTTTCTCCAAGCTAAATGCCAAAATCAATATTTGTTGACCTTGAGTCAACCTAACTCAACAAGACATACTTGAAATTTTTCTTCAAAGTTTTACAACACTAGGTGAAAATATATTTTTTTAAAAAAAGAGAAATCAGTCCCAAAATTTTAAAAAATTGCTTTGATTCGTGTTTGTATTGTTATTTTTTCTATACTAGATCCTTATTCCTTAGTATTTTTTGAGTCTATGTTCAAAATTTCAATTAATTTAGAGTGGTGGAGAAAATTTTACCATTAAAGAAGGTTAAAGTTTTGAAACTTTGAAGAAAAATTTCAAGTAGATCTTATTGAGTTAGGTTGAATTCGAGGTAAAAAATATTGAGTTTTGGCATTTAGTTCAAAGAAATGCTACTCTTGAAATTTGGGTTGATTCCGTGAATATTTGAATAAGTTGAAAATTTGAGAGTTCTTGATGTTTTTCATGTGTTCTTGGTTTTCTTGAAGAAGAATGACCAAAAAGACTATATTTGATCCAACACTCCAAGTTAAAAGTTTTAAAAGTTGTTTAAATGGTTTTGCAAAATTGAAGTTAAAAATAATAGCATAGATGAACCTTTTTCAAACGATAATGACATAAATAAGTCAAACTTTTAACAGATAACATAAATGAGTCTTTTCTCGAAGTTTGTGCCATATTTGAGTCTTTTTCCTTATAAAAATTATGTTGAAGAATCAAACAATCGGCAACAAAAGGCCAATGGTAATGGGCTCTTCCTTTTTCTCCTTTTTTGCATGTCGTTTTAGGACTTTGAATTTTGAAGTTGAAGCTACATTCTTGATAACCTCCATCTCTTCTTCGGAATTCACTCAGTAGACTCAACTTGATGGATGTTTGCATCGTCACTTGTTGTTTGAGAATCAATTGGAAATTTTCACTGATCAAAGGGACGAAATCAATTTGGGGTAAACTTTGGAACTAAGAATGAAAAGGAAATTTTGAAAAGGAAAGAAATAATTATGTGAAAATAATTTTGAAAAGAAGCGAAAATTTAAAAAAGAAAGAAATAGTTGTGTAAAAATTAATTATGGATTAGCTTTAATTTGAAATTAATTATGAATAATTGACTAATACATAGTGATTGACAACTAATCAAACTATAAAACTGAAAATAGTCATAATAATAAGCTATTAAAAATTGAGCGAGAAAATTCATGCTAAGTATCATATGGGAGTAGAGAGAATATAAAAAAAATGAGAATTTTATAATTTTTTAAGATGATACAGAATTTTGAAGATTATAATTAGATAAGTTGCGTATTTATGTAATTTTTCCAATTAAAAAAGCAATAGTATGTATGCATGAAAAATTAAGCGGCGAAGTAATTAAATTTTTACTTAACAACTTTGTAATAATATTGACGAAGGATTATTAATTAATTCTTTTTAAAATTATTTTTGTTCTCAAATCACTTCCATCCGAAAACAGGTCAAGCCCATTAAGCCAAACGAGACAACATGCCATCAACACCCAAAATTGGACGCTCATTTTTAATTTTATGGGTATAAATTTTACTATAATGATAATTTTATGCGATAATAATCAAGTTTAAAATTTAATTTTTATATATATCAAATAAGATTGTTAATATAAATATATTATTTGAATAAAATTTATTAAATTCGATTGAATTCACATGTAGGTTGTTAACTTCGTTCCAACAAGAGTGAAATATACAAATGTGCTAAAATTGTCATATAATGACATGCGTATATGTAATGATCAACATACAATTTTTAAACATAATGACAAATATGATCTCGAAAAATTAACACATGCATTTAGGTCCAAAGATTTGATAATAACCACGGTATATTAAAAAACTGTAAGATTTGAGATCTTTCAAAAAACACATCAGGTAAAAGACTTGTGAACTTTATTGTCATTTGTCCTTAAAAATATATATTACAAAAATAATTTAATATGCAATATACATAAAACTAATTAATATTTCCGTAATTAATTGCCGTGTTTTAGGGCTCTTCTTATATAAAATGAACAATAATATATTTTAGCCAAAAAGTGAATTAATACATTAAGAAGTAACTACATATACTCATAAGAGAGGAATCAAAATCAAATGATTCAATAATCTATATAAGTATCAATCTTATCCATCAATTTTTTTTGTTTAGAACACGAGACAAAGTTGCCTTACTTATTACATCTTAACTCACTCAACTTTGAATTGATTATCAACATTTCTTAATTTTTTAAATCCCTATGATTAATTATACATTACAAAGAGCATCTTAAAGTGCAATTTTTATCAACCAATATATATGGATGTGCTAAGTACCATATGATGGCATGGGATTATGTAAAGATCAACATAAAATTTTTAAAGCTAAGTGAAATACTATTAGATAATTAAGAAAAAAGAACCCAACCAATCATTATGCAAAAGAAGTAGTGGATAGTGATTATTCACGTTAGCATGTTTTGTTAATAAGAAATTTGACAACTTTCAAAAATCTATAAAATAGAAGACTTGAATATGTTATGGGCTAATTCCAAATATATACAATAAATTAATATAATTTATATAAACTTTATAGTGTTAAGAGCTAATTACATTAATTTTTTACTCTTTTCTTGATTACAAATTAAAAGGTAAAACTAAGCTCATGGCCGTTTGAAGTAAACTATTTACATCCATATACCCCTTACATCTATACCCCCTAATTAAGTGCAATTAATACCCTCCCTAATTTGTCTGCTATTAAAATTCATGTGACGCTGTCATGCTGACGTGAACGCCCACACCATATGATTTCGATAGGGTATCAATATATTATCATAGTATGACAGGCGATTAAAGTCTGTCTTATTGTTACCGATATGGTATCAATATAGCAGCAGAGTATCAATAAAGAATATATTTTTTATTAATTTAGAATTTAATAAATAAGAGTGTGACTTTAATTGTTTTATCTTAATTGTATCTTATTTATTTCTTTAAAAAGAGCTGAATCCTATATGATACTGATAGGATATAAATATACCGATGGAGTATCACAAAGAATTAAACTCAGTCCTATATGATATCGATATGGTATCAACATATCATAGGGAGTATCACAAAGAATATATTTTCACTAATTTAGAGTTTAATAAATAATATTGTAACTTTAATAATTTTCTCTTCATTATTTCTTTTTTTAAAAAACTCAATCATACATGGTCCCGATAAGGTGTCAATATACCGATGAAGTATCATGAAGGATTAAAGTCAGTCATATGTGATACTGATATGATATCAATATACTGACTGAGTATCATAACAAATATATTTTTTTTACCAATTTAGAGTTTAATAATTTACTTTTAATTTTTTTAAAAAAAAGAACCCAATTTTTGGTACTCATACTACACTTCTTCTACTTTTAGTGTAGCTCTCATATCGAGTCATCTCTATAGAATGCTTAATCATCTGTAGTCATGCCAGATTCGGATAATGATGAGCTCCCGACGTTCAAAGCTTTGTGTTGTATATATTTATCAATCTTCGGTACTTAGTAACTCATGTAATATTGGTGACACTAGCTTTGAGTTTTGATCTAGCATCGATTTGTCATTTTGATTACTTTCGAGCATGTTATATCGTATTTACACATTATACTATGATATGATTTTCTTTGACATAGTTATAAAAGTGGGTCTCGTCTCAATGTTTCAGAACTAATGCAAATAGATAAGTTCATATAATTTATGAGAGTATAATTATGTTAGTTTATATAATTTATGAGAATATGATTATATTCATAACAATGAGTAATTTACATAGACCATCACGATAATTTTCACCAACGAATCAATCATAAATAAAATAATCTACATCATCATACACATCAACACATGTCACTAAGTTGGCTTTTTATTACACCACTTATCTTGTTAGATCAATTAATAGAACAATTCACTCTATAGTCAAGTCTCTATTACTTCCCAACATACATAATAAGGAAAATAAAATATTTTATACTCAATTAAGATTTAAAAATTCACTTGCTTCAACTTAATCAAACAACTACTTTGAAACTTGAGTCTTCCCTTTTTGACGGGCCTCCGAATCACTAAAGTATATCCCACTATAAAATCACAATGAGAATACAAGAATATCGACACCCAATAAATTAACTTTAAAGATCAAATTCAAAATGAACCTTTATTTCAGAGAAAGTAGGGGTAAATTTAAAAATTAATACACTATTGCATTATTCAAAGAATTTGAAAGTCAAAGGTCAAAATCATTTTGGAAATGAAGTCGAGATTAGTTCGTAATCATCAATTTATCAAAAATTCATGTTCTTGAGGAAATCCCTAGAATTTGAAGTTCAAAATCAAGAATTAAAAATTGAAATCATGAAATAATTTATGAAAAATGAAGATTCTAAGTTAAAATCACTTATTGAATAGATAAATCATGAAATCCTATTTAAAAATGTCACTCAAAAGTTCTCAAAGTTCAAAATGAAAAACAAGGAGCAAACCCCGAAATTCAAGCAAATCCCCTCCCCCCTCTCCTTTAACTCGCTAAAGAGGCTAGAGGCCGCTTTCGTAATACTTAAAAAGGGATGGCTATCGGTTTAGCGACTTAGGGCCACTTTTGTGGTCATCAAGATCATAAGCCTTGGTCCACTTAATCGAACCCTACAAAAGGGTAGCCCATCGCTTTTTTGTTTCACATCTCCATCAACAACATATTTAATTATTTTTTATACACAAAAAAAATACAATAAAATACTTGATTTTCATCCATAATTGTCAAGATTCTAAAAAAATTTTACAAATCTAAAAGTTTTTAAATTTCACTGACAAAAATGGTGTTGCCCACTGCCTCTTGCCGCCGCCAACATTTCTATATTTCATAATCTTCTTACAATTACCTATTTTCTCTTCAAGTTTTTCTTTTTTCCTTCAATTTATAGATAATGAAAAACGAAAAGAAAAAAAAATATAAAAAAGATATGTATAGGAAGTGTTAGAAAATATTAAGATAAAAGGTTAAAAAATAAAAATAATAGGCCAAACACATATGTAGATCCTTAAACTTGTCCCTAAATTTCATTTTGGCACTCCAACTCAACCTCGTTCCATTTTAATCGTTCAACTCCAATTTTCATGTTCCATTTTGACACTTCTTTCCAAGAAATAAACAGAATGAGAGAGTGTACTTGACATGTCATGATCTGGCTTAAAAGCCAATTAAGATACATACACAATCCTTTAACTTGCTCTTATTTTTTATTTTGTCACTTTATCTTACTTTTTGATCCATTTTAATCTTCCAACTCTTTTTTTTTTGTTTGTATAATTTAAACAAAATTACTATTTTTTAATTTTTATTTTATAATCGACATTTGTACATTAGTTTTAAAAAAAATTCTTAAAAAATTAATAGACAATTAAAAAAATAATATTTACCATTCACAAGGTAAAGGTAAGATTACGTATCGTTAAATTGACATTGAATATTTTTCTCGCAACACAAAATATCAATAGAACACATATATACAACAAACATGCAAGAATGAACAAGATATACAATTTTGTACAACTTTTAAGTTTTCACATACATATAATAACATAAGTTTCAACAAGTAAAAGTTGTACTAAAGGTGTCGCTGCACATAAGTTTATATTACAGTTTTAGCAACAATTCCACATCTTGGAGGTTTAAATATTAAAACAAAAAGAACTAGATTTCTGCCCCTTTTAGCTATTTATTGACTCAATATGATTTCAATTGTCTCTGATATTCACAACGCCGTTGCCCTTTTTCTTGATAGACAATGCTTGAGATTTACATATACAACAAGTATTCTTCACAAAAAGCCATTGCTTTATGAACTCTTCCTGATACTCATGCCCACAATCAAGAAATCCCATCTTCTCTTGGTCTTTGCACTCATTTTGCATGCGTGTAGCACATGTATGTCATAAGAGTTATCTCAAAGAAAAAGTGACGAGAGAAGGAATGTAATTGAATACATGAGTAGTAGTCATGCAAAATTGGTATAAACATTACGTAGAGTGTAGTAAAGATAAGCCAAATAGGGAAATTGAAGTACAACAATATTCAACTTTTTATAGAAACTATAGGGGTAATACCTGACAGATGACACACAGAGTTGTCTGATCTTGAGATGTAACAGTTTGTGGAGCGTGAGAAGTTTCAGTGGACAAAAATACTCTCATTCTCAAATTGGTACCAATTCTGTAAAATTTTGTACATAGCCCGTGCACAAAACTTAAAAATTGTGCACAAAACTTAAACTTCTCAAAATATTTATTTTAAAGTAAAAATGTTTCATCAAACTCTTTGGAGAAAATAAATGCTACTATAGAGTAGGCATAAATTACTAGTTTCCCCGAGAAAAACACTTTTGAAAATCAATTTTAAAAAAACTTGTAATAAATATAGACTTTTAAGGACATATTTGTTCCTTTAAAGAAGAATTAAACAAATTTATTCCTTTAAATTAATGAATTTAAGAGGAGAGAGGTTTGGAGTTAGCCCACTTACCTAAGGAAGAGAGATTAAGGGGTCAAAAATAAAACAAAAGCTCAGTAGCCTTGAGATTAAGGCTTTCCAGCAGCTAAAAGGAGAAAATAGCTGCTCAGAGCTGCTGTCCACACCAAAGAACGAGAAAAAGAAAATAGATCGAGATCCTGGGTCACTTGTAAGGAAAAAAAAACTAGAAGAAGAAGGTAATTTTGAAATTTAATTTATAGATTTGATTTGTTTATCCCATAGCCCTAGATATTGGGGGTGGAAAGTTAAGAAACTTCCATGGATTAAAAAAATAGAGGAAAATTTGAAATTTAGAAAAAAACTAAGATAATTCTTTGAACTATCCTTGAATTAGATGAACGAACTATATGAATTGGATTAGTTGATGAATTGAAAGTTGGGAAAATAGTGTAAATCATATCAAGAACTCAATTAACGACTATTAGAAAGGCTGATTAATTGACTTAGTATAATGTTGGATAGAATTGAGCAATAATTGCAAAAGTATATGGAAGGATGGATTAAGAACTAGTTGAATTACTCATGGGTTGGGTATTACACATGTACAAAGGGATATGAAATAGAAAGTCTAAAAAAGGAATTTTTGAATTTCTAAAACTAGTATGAACTTAGCTTGAACAAAGAAAGTAACATGAGCTTTTATGATATGAATATAGATAAACCGAAGGAAGTCGTACGAATTGCTTGAGGTGACAAGTTTGGTACTTCTACACGAGTACTGTGAGTAGTAATGTTAACTCCAATTTGTGTTTTATAAGTTTCATGATTTTTACATTTATAAAGTGAATTGTTATCGAATGATTTGAATTTGCATATGGTACAAATCCTTTTACTTGATTGATATCGAAATAGTTATTTGTATTTTACAAGACAAGTATATTGATAGATGAGATGATTACTATTATTTGAAGGATTTGACATTCACTTGAAATATAAGTACTTTTACATTTGTTTATTTTTCATTAAGTTTTGACATGATATGATTACAAGATTTACATGCTTTGTTCTGCGTTGGAAAGCTTATATGGTTTATAAAGAAAAGTTTTAATGGGAGTAGACCTTGATGAATCACGTAGCTAACAGTGGGTTCGTTAGTCTTGATACACCTTGTATTACCGATTACAGATAGAGCCTCGCTAGTGGGAAGGTGGAACTAGCATACCATTACCAATATCCTTTGAGGAGGGATTTATTGATATGAAAGTTACAAGTTATCGTCTATTCTTTGAAGAAGATAGACATACCGATTACCGATTACATGATTCATTCTTGGAAACCTCTCGAATATATGCATATGATTTGATATGAAAGTGTTTTATCGAGTTTATTTCTGAATGGCTAAGTTGAATTGCTTATATGAGACAACAAGATGGATTTTGACTATTGATTTTGAAAGAACATTTATTACATGATTTTGATGATTATACTAGTATATTTTCTGACTTATCCCTTATTAAAAGGGTTGTGGTTATTATTATTACTTACTGAGCTAGCATCTCACTCCCCGCTATATTTCTTTACAGAGAATGCTGGTGATTTTGACGAGAATTTAGTTAGCTAAAGGTAGCACGTTGATTCCATGGTGAACCCCATTTTTATTCATGTGGGAACTAAGCTTACTTTGTTATGGAACTCCCTCCCTTTTTTTTGATATTCTTAGACAGTTGCTCCATACTCATTTCCTTAATTAGGGTCATGGGTATTCTTTCGTGTATTTTTGATATGTGACTGAGTTAAGTTTATTCCTATTGTCGGAGACAAGTTGGTATTATTGTGTTGAGATTAGATTGATAATTGATATAATAACTTGATTGAATTATTTGGTTGTTGTGCTATTAGATTCTGAGACGGGTAAAAATTTTGGATATGCCTAAAAACAAGGAAAACTCTGTCCGATTTTCTGCAAAATTCTAGTAAAGCTTGCTTTGGTATCCTTCCCCTTAGTGTCGGTCATGATCTTAAATTGGGTCGTCACAAAGTTGGTATCAGAGCCTAGGTTGTTCCTATGACTGTGGAGTACACGTTAGTAGTAGAATCTCAATTATAGTTATGTAGCCGACCATTTTTATAATCGTTATTTTGCGAGGACGTGATAGGATGTTTCTTGTCCTTTCTTCTTATTCCTACTTATATGTATCACGTTTAGAGCAATTAGAATCTAATAATATTTGTTTTGTTTATCAGATGACTCGCACTCGATTGTCTAACGATAGGGCTACGACATGTGTTCCTTAAACACCTAATGATACCTCTACTACGCTTCCAACTTCTTCAACTAGGGAAAGGGGTGGAGCTCGTAGAGATGGTTGACGTAGAGGTCGTAGTGCCACCACAGAAAATCGCAATGCCAACTCGAGGGCTACAAGAGAGGCCAGTCTTGAAATGAGTGCAACTCCACCTCCTCTATCACAAGATGATGTTACTACAATAATATTGACCTTCATGCAGAGAGTTATAGAGGGGTTGGTTGACCGAATGGATAGACAAGAGAGGATAGGTCAGCATATTGTCGTATCTGCTCAAATCCAGGCACCATCTCAGTCGCTCTTACAGACTTATGCTTTTCGGAATAAAGAGGTATCATTGCAGGAATTCTTGAAGCTGAAATCACCAAAGTTCAGAGGTTCTGACAATTCAGCTGATCCTCAAGTTTCTTAGATGGAACCTTCAAGGCGTTGCGAGAGATAGGATATTCTAGTGAGAGAGATGTGGAGCTTGCAGCGTACAAAATAGAGGATATTACTAACACATTGTATGAGATCTTATTATTGGGTCGACCTATGGGAGCAGCACCACTGAAATGGGATGAGTTCACTAAATTATTCATGGATCACTTCCTTCCTGAAAGTCAGAGATAGAAATATGCAAGTCAGTTTGAGAGATTAGTACAGACTCTGGATATGGATGTGTCAACCTATAACACTAAATTCTGTAAATTGGCCAGATATGCTCCTTGCTTAGTGCAAACAGAGGAAGCTAGAGTTCAAAGATTTATCAATGGATTGGTTGCTCGTCTATACACTGTGGTAGCTCCAAAAATGAAGAAGTTGACATATTCAGAGGTAGTCGATTTAGCAAAACATGCAACCTTTGATGCCCGAAAGAAGGCCAAGACAGGGGGATCTTTTGGCGGTGACTATGGTGCAAACCGCAAAGTAGGAAGTCAGGGAAGGCAACATCAGGGCTCTCACGTAGGGATGGATATAGTTTCACAATCCACATGCAGACCACATCAGGAACAAGGTGTTTAGGGACTACCATCATCACAGGGATATCGATATTTTGGTCAAATATATGCCACTACTCCATCCTATCAGACTTCTGGTAGAACACATGCAGGCCAGTGTTGTGTTTTGACTGGAGAGTGCTTTCGATATGGTTAGTTGGGCATCGCCTAAGAGATTGTCCTCTGCCTCCGAAAAAATCAAACTAGAACTCCACTCAGATGACTGCACCTACTCAGACTACTCGTAATGCTTCAGGTACTACTAGCACAAGAAACAGAGGTCGAGGTGTTAGAGATCGTGTTACTGGGAATCAAGGACAGGTAAATGTGGGTAGAGGCTAGTCAAGTGTTTTTGCACTTACTAGACAAGATATTCAGGGCTCCAATGCAGTGGTTACAGGTATTATTTGAGTTTGTTCATTTGATGCACATGCTTTGATTGATCTAGAATCTACCCACTCCTATGTGTCCTTGTACTTTGCTTTGAGGTTTGCTCGACAGCTAGAGATGCTGAATCATTCTTTCCTTATTGCTACTCTTGTGGGAGATTCTCTGTTAGTTGAATATGTGTGCCGTGATTGTCAGATTAGAGTTGAGGGTAGAGACACTCTGGCTAACTTAATTGTACTTGACATGATTGACTTTGATGTGTTGATGGGTATGGATTGGTTATCTCCTTGTTATGCTGCAGTAGATTGTCATGCAAAAATCATCAGATTTGAGATACCAAATGAGCCTATCTTTATACTAAAAGGAGGTTATGTCTCAGAGGTTGGTAAGATTACATCTCTTATTAAGGCTCAAAAATTACTTAGTAAAGGTTGCGTTGGTCTCTTAGCTATGGTAAGGGACACTAAAGAAGAAACTCTTAGCTTGGAAAGGATACCAGTGGTGAATGAATTTCCTGATGTATTCCCTGAGGATTTGCCAGGATTACCTTATGTACAAGAAATAGACTTTGGTATTGATTTGGCTCCTGACACATTGCCAATATCTATACCTCCATATCTCACGGCACCAGCAGAGTTGAAGGACCTAAAGCAACAATTGCAGGATTTGCTCGATAAGAGCTTCATCCGATCTAGTATATCTCCATGGGGCGCACCAGTATTGTTCGTAAAGGATAAAGATGGATCTTTAAGAATGTGCATCGACTGCAGGCAGCTGAATAAGGTAACAATACATAACAAGTATCCTTTATCTCGTATAGAGGATCTTTTTGATCAATTGCAGGGAGCTGTCCACTTTTCAAAGATAGATCTTCGATTCGGTTATCATCAAATTTGGATTAGGGAGGAAGATATTTCTAAGACAATATTCAGAAATTGATATGGACACTATGAGTTTTTTGGATGTCTTTAGGACTGACCAATCCTCCAGCTGCATTCATTGACTTAATGAATAGGGTGTTCAGGCCTTTCTTGGACAAATTCGTGATAGTATTTATTAATGATATTCTAGTATATTCTAGTAGGCAAGAAGAACACAAGAATCATCTGACAACTGTGTTATAAACATTGCGAGAACACAAGCTATATGCTAAGGTCTTAAAGGGTGAATTTGGCTAGACTCACTAGCATTTCTGGGGGATGTTGTACCCAAAGATGGAATTACGGTGGATTCCAGGAAGGTAGAAGCCGTGCAAAAATGGCCAAGACCTACTTCACCCATAGAGATTCGCAGCTTTTTGGGTTTGGCAAGTTATTATAGACGTTTTGTGCAGGATTTTTCTCGAATAGCAGCCCCTTTGACGAAGCTAACACAGAAAAAGGTGAAGTTTCAGTGGAAAGAAAAATATGAGCAGAGCTTTGAAAAACTCAAAACATGTTTGACAATAGCACCAATACTAGCCTTACCATCAGGATCCGAAGGATTCATGGTGTGTTTTGTGATGCTTCTAAGGTGGGCTTAGAATGTGTTCTTATGCAAAATGGTCGTGTTATCGCTATGCTTCAAGACAGTTGAAGCAGCATGAGTAAAACTATCCTACTCATGATTTGGACATGGCCGCTGTGATATTTGCTCTTAAAATTTGGAGGCATTATCTATATGGTGAAACTTGTGAGATATATACTGACCATAAGAGCTGAAAGCATATTTTTCAGTAAAGAGATCTCAACTTTGACAATAACGATGGATGGAGTTACTAAAGGATTATGATTGCATTATTCTATATCATTTAGGAAAAGTCAATGTTGTGGCCGATGCACTGAGCAGAAAATCTATGGGCAGTTTAGCGCATAAGGTTCCTGAAAAGAGGCAATTAGTGAAAGATATGAAAAAACTTGAGGGTGCAGGTGTCAAGATTAGTGTTGAAATTTGGAAACATTGCTAGCTTATGTGCAAGCCAGATCTTCATTAGCGGAGAGCATAAAAGGTACTCAATATGAGGATGAGCAGCTTTGTAAATATCGAGATGAAGCTATAGCGGGTAAAAGTAAGAAAATGCTTATCGATGGTGATGGTATGCTTCAATTGGGTGATCGATTATGTGTACCAGACATAGGTAGGCTAAGGCGAGTCATCCTTGAGGAAGCTCACACTCCAGATATACTATACACCTTGGTTCCACAAAAATGTACCATGATCTAAAGCGATTGTATTAGTGGGAAGGTATGAAAAAAGTTGTTGCTAACTTTGTTTCTAGTTGTTTGACATGTCAACAGGTTAAGGCTGAGCATCAGCGACCCGCAAGATTACTAAAAGAGATCCAGATTCCTGAATGAAAATGAGAAAGAGTTACTATGGATTTTATGGTTGGTCTACCACGAACACCGAGAGATTATGAATCTATATGGGTGATTATAGATCAGTTAACAAAATCAGCAAACTCCATACTAGTAAAGACTACTTTTAGTGGAGTGAGATATGCCTAGATATCTATGAATGAAATTATTTGACTTCATGCAGTCCCAATATCCATCTTCTCTGACAGAGGGTTAGAGATCTTTTCAAGAAGCATTGTGTACACGAGTAGATCTCAGTACTGCATTTCATCCACAGAAGGATGGGCAGTCGGAGTGTACTATACAAATCCTAAAGGATATGTGGAGGGCTTGCATTCTTGATTTTGGAGGTACTTGGGATACCTACTTTCCATTATCTGAATTCTCTTACAACAATAGCTCCCAGTCTAGCATTCAGATGGCTCCATATGAAGCCTTGTATGGTAGGCGATGTCGTTCTCCTATAGGGTGGTTTGAGGTTGGAGAGGCTAAGGTGTTAGGACTAGACTTGGTTCAAGAAGTCGTAGACAATGTCCAGTTAATCAGATGGAGGTTGCTCACCGCTTAAAGCAGACAAAAGTCATATGCAGATAAGAGAAGAAGAGATTTAGTGTTTATAGTCGGGGATAAAGTTTTCCTACGAGTCTCTCCTACGAAAGAAGTAACGCGATTTGGTGAAAGAGGTAAGTTGAGCCCGAGGTATATATGATTGTATGAGATACTTGACTGAATAGGAGGAGTGGCAAATCGTTTGGCACTCCCTCATGAGATGTCCTATATCTATCCAGTGTTTCATGTCTTTATATTAAGGAAGTATGTACCAGATTCCTGTCACATACTTGAAACACCAACTATACAGATAGACGAGAATCTAACGTACGAAGAGGAACCAATGACCACCATTGATAGGCAAGTAAGAAGGTTACTGTCAAAGAAATTGTGGCTATGAAAGTCCTATGGAGAAATCATACCATTGAGGAAGCTACTT
>JAOTQR010064942.1:0-13656 GCA_025774065.1 Solanum ossicruentum | reverse complement strand
ATGTCATATTGTTATTATACTTTCCCATTGCCTATTTATATGCATTTTGATTATGTTATCTATCTCTTGTTGCATTGCATCCTACATACTTAGTACATTCAGACATACTAACATATACTCTATGCTTACATAATGTTACCATGTAGGGATCGGCGCACCTATTGATCATTTTCGACGTGGCTAGACTGTCTTCCAAACGATAAGCTTTGGTGTGTCCTTAAGTCCAGGGACACTAGTTATGCTACTATTACCATTTGATGTCTTTTCCTTATGTTGAACTCTTGATATTATGAGGGTGAGCCTGGAAAGTGTCTTAAGTCAAATCTATGTTAGAGGTGTTGTTGGATCAAGTCATGTACTTATGCTATGAGCTTGTCTCTCAAAATGTTTTATGATTATTAAAGCTTTTTCTTTTCCTTATTCCTAATTTCCCTTTTATTTATATCTATTTTTCTATTATCTTGCTTTCGTAACCAATGATGTATGTATGATATGCTAAGAGATTTGTTTGGAGTTCCTTCGAGTTTTCCATTCGTCATGTCACGTCGAGGACCTAGTTTGGGTCTTGACGGTGACATAGGATAGGGATGTTGATTGGGGAAGCAGAGATGGTTATAGAAATGGTCCATATATACCACCACATAATCAAGATTCTGGTGCTAACAGTTCTCGAATTGAGGAGATATTAGATTGACTGTTAAAGAAGGATGACACTTTGGATAAGACCTTGAAGGGGATGAAATATGACATTTCTAATAGTAATAAGAAAAATGAGTCTTATTATGTTGCTATCAAGCAGCTGGAGGAATAATACAATCAGATGTCAACTCAATTAAGCCAGCGTTAGAAAGGTACATAGCCCAGCGACATAGTTCAGAACCCAAAGAATGAAGGGCAATGTATGGAAGTGATGACTCGTGGAGGTACTATTGACCCACCGATGCCAGTTAATGATGATGATGTTCGCAAAGAGTTGGTTGAGAGTAATGATACAGAGAACAGAGATGCTCATACCTAGGATGGGGTGAGTGATGTAGTTGTGCCACCACAGAAGTTGAAACCTATTCCTAGACCTCCCGCTTATTTTGCCAAGACTTAAAAAGAAGAATGAGAAAGGTAAATTCCAGCATTTCATCTCCATGCTAAAGCAATTCTCTATCAACAGTCCTCTCATTGAGTCATTGGGGCAGATGTATGGGTATGCAAATTTCATGAAGGACTTGGTCAGACGGTTGCTCAAGTTAGCTTTTGTGAATCCTCATGTCCGGGGATAATATATATCTTCTTTCATGCTTATGCTTACACTACATCTTGTATATTTTGGAATACTTATAGTCATTACTATGAGGTTGAGCCTGATTGATTGTCTTAGCCCCCCGAGAAGTTCTATCTCTAGAGGAGTTGTTGGACAAGTTTTGTATTATGCTTGAGTTTTGACTCATCTATCTTATTTAATCATTGAACTCTCTCCCTTAGTCCTAATTTCCCTTGATTGTGTTTTCTCTTGTTTTTTATCTTGCTTCTCCAGCCAAGGATGTGTGTATGATATGCTAAGAAGCTTGTTTGGGGTCCCTTCGGGTTCCCCATTCGTCATGTCACATCTAGGACCTAGTTTGGGCCATGACAATATATAAATTATAAGCCAAGCTTAGTTAGATCTACAAATTAAGCATTAGAGAATAAGGAAAGAATGAATGAGTGAAAGATAGATACAAGTGAAGCCCACACTCTTCAATCCACTCAAGAATTTGTAGAAAACTTGCTCTAAATCCTTACCCTAAACTATAATCTACATTAAGTTGTATTTTTATTCTTCAAGAATATATGAATATTCTTCTCAGATTCATGTTCTCTCTAGAATAATGGTTGGAAGTGTGTGTATATATGATTTTCAGACTAAAAATAGTGAAATAGAGCTGCCCTAATGTTGGTCTCTATAACGTTCCAAGATCTCACTCAGCATTCCCGGATCACGGAGGCATTATTTCCTTGTGTTCCTCCTTCGCACCTAGGCTTGCGTGTTTGTGCTTCTCTATGTCTCACAACGCTGCGATTGTGGGCCTGAAGATTTCGTTCGTGGAGTGTATCTATTGCCATGTGCCATTTTGAGCATTTCAGCTTCTCTTGTCGCTAATTCAGCTCTCTCTTCAATCCTTCATAGCAAGGACAAATCTAAACCTTATGTACCTATAACATACACCATTCCATGCGTAATTAGCCCCAAGTTATGCATTTAACAATACAGAATCGTAAGAAAAGAGAAAGAAATTAGTGCAAGGTATACACTCATCAGCCATATTGAAGATGAATTGGATCATTACCTAGTTCGATAGTTTCAAAATGAAGTAATCAACAAAATACTTCTTTTTTACAAAACATATAATCACTTATCAAAAACATTTTATTTTGAGGAAATAATTTTTCTGATATTGACTTTCTCACATGTAAGGGATGTTGTACGACTTCTTCGGAGCTTGAAATTATCATTTTCTATAGATTTCAGACCAAGTGCCACCCAAAGAGACTACACGGTCCGTATGAGGTCAAACGGCCTGTTTGGCCTCTAGTGAAGTGATACTTGGCCTCAAATTTTGAGTTTGTTGCCTTGGCGTGGAATTTTGGGCTAAGGCACATCACACATGGACCCTACATGGATCGTGTGACACTTCATGGACTGTATAGAGGGTCGTGAGATGGCCTTGAGCTTGAAACATCAATGTTGGGAGCCAAGCATAGTCACACGGCTACCTTCATGGGTCGTGTGATGGTTCACGGGCCGTGTGGCCCTTCTATGAAGAAAATTTCATAAAACTTTTTTAAGTATGGGATCTTCAAGATCAAGCTAAGTTCACCTTCAATCCTTCAATTCAAGCTAATTTATGTTGTTTAAGGCCATCATGGGTCTCCTACATCAAGCCAAGTTCAAATGAATTTTGTTGGCTAAGTTTTTCACAAGTACCTATAAAAAGGTCAAATCTAAATGGGAATATCTCTTAGAACAAAATTGACTGGGTATTCCACGAACTGTCAAATTAAAGCTCTTTGAAATAGCTTTCAACCGCATCTAGTTTCACCTCATTTGGAATTCGAATGAAGAAGTTATGCCTTTTTAGTAAAATCTGCGTGGGTTAGACAGGAGCCTTCACTGATCGTGAAAAGCTTCAGAATCAATAAAGCCAACCATGAGAGGGTCCACATGAAATATAAAGGGGCGTGCTATTGGTGTATTCTTTCTAATACCTTTAAACCCCCCCCTTTTGTATTCCTAAACCTGTCCTACACTAATTTTAAACCCTCATTCAAGACCAATCCTTAATCTCTAGAATCAAACTCTCTCTCAAGCCTCTCTCAAAGAACTCTTATGAATTTCAACTTGGCAATCAAGGGAAACTTAATTCTTCTTCAAATTTCTCTTGGAACTTCTTCATTTAGTGAATGTATGCGGGTTTTGACCCTTGGTTCCTTCCAATCAAGGAAACCCAAATCTTTTCAAGCAATTTTCATAAATTAAAGCTTACTTTAAATATGTGTTTTCATTACTTTGATTATTTACATTAAATTGACATGAGGGTTGAACTTTGATCATTATTTCACGTTACTTCAAGCCCTATTATTATTATTTACACTGGATTTATGAAGATATGAATATGCATGTCCCTGAAAAACTTAATTTATGCATGGATAACTTATACTGTGATTTAAATGTGGATTTAATCGTGGTTTCACTTGAATTTTATATTATATTATTGACTTTAGATTAAATCTTAATTACCCATACTATTCCCACATCATTCATGGCATATGCATCATGGACATTGGATTTTATGAAAATTATCAAGTGGATTAAACTCAATTATGTTTTATTAAATAATTTTGATAAATTTATGGTTATGACAAGAATGTAATCATATATATGTCTAAGATTATGGCTCAAGGAGAAATTATGGGTGTTCAAACCACTATGTTCATGGGAGCATCGATCGAGGTTTGAGTCAGAGTGGGTTATCCCCAAGGGTCCATACTAATCTCTCATGAAGGTGCTCCAAAGGTGTTATCCCTATGCATGAAAGTATTACATGAAGAATGTTTTGACTTTTTAACCTATTAAGCATGATTATGAAAAATGTGTTTTGGCCTTTATGCCTAAGAATGCACTTAAATGATTTGAAGTATTATGCCTCTTTTACAAGCATGTATATAGATGTATTCTAGTGGGATAATGAGCTAGCACCAATGGATTAGATATTAGCACGGACTATACCCAAAGGTCCATACTCCTTTCCTTGAACTATGTGCCTAACATAGGAATGTGTTTGCGCCCTAAGGGGAAAACATATGTTACGGATCTACCTTTGGCAAGTAGGTCACTTTTTACCGTTTTGGAGGACACTACAGGGTTCCAAGGCATAGCTCTCGGTTATGGTCCTATCCTCATATATTTAAAGTACTTTCGCATTCACGCATCATGGATTTCATGGCATATTATTGTACTACTCTTCTTTGGATACATATTTCTTTCTATATTATGTTCCCTTGCCATCTAACAAAAATGCAGGTTTGGTAAGTCATATGCATTGCATCCCGTATATATACTTAGTACATTCAAACATACTTATGCACATTTTTGTCTATATGATATCACCATGTAGGGACCTAGGAGTATAATCATCTACTATACGACATCTAGCTTGGATCTCAAGGATTGCTTGTTGTGGTGAGTCCTATCTTTCAAAGACAATCCACCATCTTTCTACCTATCATGCTTTTATCTATTTTACTTACTTTGAGGGTGAGCCCAGGGTATGTCTTGGGTCCCGTCCCATCTTATGACTAGAGGCATTGTTGGACATCTTGTAGACACTTGTACGAATATGTGCTATATGTTGTATTTGGAGCTTATGGTTATGGTTATCTATTCAATATGTCTATTATGAGTTGATTATGAGAATAGTGATATACGTGTGTGTTTGATGCGGAAATGTTATAGATCTTAAGTCTGAAATTGCCCCCATAGAGTGAGTCATATTTACCGGCCCCTTAGTTCTTATGTGCTATGTGAATCCATGTTAATCCCTATCCCTATGATGTCCCCATAGTGTGAGTCCAATTTTATCGTCCCTTAGAACTATGTGTTTACTATTTCGTATACACTTTCTAACCGATGATGTTTGAATGGATTCTATAAGGGTTATTTGTGGACTCTCAGGTTCCCATTCATTATGTCTCTCCTACACTCTAGGTCTAGGTCATGATTGAGGTGGTAGTAGAGCACTAGGTTTATAAATGGTCCTCAGAGTCTAACATGCTGCATCAAGTAGAGTCTTATTCATGGGTGTGAAGTGCACCACATCTATAGGTAGGAGGCTACATGGCTATTTAGAAAATGTTTCACTTTTCATGATTCATATCATGCCATCGTTCGTATCTTAAGGTTTCCCATCTGTATCCCTCCCTACCAAATAGGGAGAGATACTTTGGGCTTATAATGCAATTCAAGCATGGAAGATGTGGTAGTTGATCCTATAGATAAGGTCAAAGAGGCGTTGGTGAAGCATGTGCATTATTTGACAAGGTTGCTCCTTCGGGTATTTGACATTTTCTTGGATTGGTTGGTTATGATGGCAGGTTTATTGGAGGTTTCTCATTTATTGCATCTCCATTGACCAAGTTGACTCAAAAGAGGGCCATGTTCGTAAGGTCCGATGGTGTGAGAAGAATTTTCAGACATTGGGAGATTAGCTTACATCGACTCGCGTTTTAACTTTATCGGATGGCTTAAAAGGTTGGTGGTGTGTTGGGATGCTTCTCCGATTGGGTTGAGTTGTCTACTTATGCGATATGATGAGGTGATAGCTTATGCATCGAGGCAATTGAAGGTGCATGAGTGTAATTACCCAATTCATGATCTTGAGTTAGCAATGATAGTTTGGCATTGAAAATTTAGAGACACTATTTATATAGGGTGCATGTTGATGTTTTTGCCGACCATAAGAGTTTCAAATATGTGTTCACTCAAAGGGATCTTAATTTGAGGCAATGGAGATTGTTGGAACTCCTTAAAAGACTATGACATGAGTGTACAATATCATCCCAGCAAGGCAAATGTGGTAGTCAACGCTATTAGTAGGTTATATCTGAGAAGTGTAGCTCATGTTGAGGAAGAGAAGAGGGAGTTGGCTAAAGATGTTCGTTGTTTGGCTAGAATGGGTGTAAGGTTAGCCAACTCTAATGATGATGATATCCATGTTTGAAATAGGGCCAAATCATCGGTGACTCTTGAAGTACAGGCTAAGCAAGATCTAGGTCCATCGTTGGTTGAGTTGAAGAATTTGGTTGCTAAAAATAAGATAGAGGTTTTCTCTCAAGGGGAATATGGTGTAATTCGGTACCAAGATTGATTACATGTTTCAGATGTTGATGGTCTTAGAGAAGTGATCATGATTAAGGCCCACAACTCTCTTTATTCTATACATTCGAGACCCACCAAGATGTATCGAGATTTAGTAAAAGGGTATTGGTGGCATGGTATTATGAAGCACATAGGAAGATCTATATCTGAATGCTCTAGTTGCCAACAAGGGAAGGTAAAGCATCAAAGGCTTGATTATTTGGACCAAAACT
This sequence comes from Solanum ossicruentum, assembly GCA_025774065.1. Taxonomy (NCBI): domain Eukaryota; kingdom Viridiplantae; phylum Streptophyta; class Magnoliopsida; order Solanales; family Solanaceae; genus Solanum; species Solanum ossicruentum. The sequence continues at coordinate 7,035 of JAOTQR010064942.1, read as the reverse complement.
TTGAAATTCCAACTCGAAATAAGAGAACGAGAATGTGGACTTTGTAAATTACTTTTCCCCATGTAGGAAGCAATTTGACCCCATATGGGTAATTTTTGGATGAATGACCAAATTGGCTCACTTCTTATTGGTTGAGACTATTTTCAAACTTGAGGACAATTCAAACCTTGGAGGACATGTGGGGACTTATTTGTTAGAATTCCAAGGAAATTGGACTGATCGTCTACCACTTATTGAGTTTGCTTACAACAATAACTTTCATGCTAGCGTTAGTATGGTACCATTTGGGGCATTATGTGGTAGGATATGTTGTATTTGGTGGAGTGGTTCGAGTTAGATGAGACAATTTCTGTAGGCCCAAATTTAGTGTTGGAGACTATGGAAAGGGGTGAAATTGATTGAGGAAAGGTTGAAGATGGTTCAAAGTCATCAAAAGTTTTGTTTAGTATTAGAAAGAGGGATTTTGAGTTTCGTATTGGTGATGGGGTGTATGTGGAGGTCTCACCTATGAAGGGTGTGATATGTGTTAAGAAGAAAGGCAAGCTAAGTCTCTGGTAGGTAGGTCCTTATGAGATTTTGAACAAATTGGAATTGTGACCTATAGGTTAGATTTGCCTCTGAATTTGAGCTCTATTCACCCAATTTCTCGTGTGTCTATGTTGATGAAGTTGGTTGGTGATCCTTGTACTAATGTGCCTTTAGAAGGTATTCAGGTTGAGGAGAATTTGTCTTATGAGGAAGTTCTGGTTGGGATCTTCGATGGGCAAGTGACGAGGCTTCGCAATAAGGACCAACATGTTGAAAGTGCTACGTAGGAAATGGAATGAAGTATGATGTGGTGATACCTCTATCCTTTCAAATTTACCCAAGCCTGGTATTAGGTTCTTCCTATTTTTAATGGTCCTTATTCTTTCACTCTTGAGTCTCATGACATGACAAGCATACATGTGGATGAAAATGATTTTTGTGATGTTTTAAATGATTTGAATACATTTTGATATTAGTTTTAATGAATTTATGATTTTTCAAGTGATAAAATATGCATTGTATCTTGTGTTTGAAAGTTTCATATTTTATGTCAAGCCTTTCAAGCCTTGTTCTTCTACATTCAAGGACAAATATTCTCAAGGGGGAAATGATGTAAGGATCCAGATGTTGTACGACTTTATCGGAGCTTGAAATTATCATTTTCGAAAAATTTTGGACTAAGTGTCACCCTAATGGAGACTACACGATTCGTGTGAGGGCACACGTCCCATGTGACCTCTAGTGAAGTGATACCTGGCCTCAAATTTTGAGTGTATGGCCTTGACATAGAGATTCAGGCTAAGGCACATCATACTTGGACCCTACATGGCCCATGTGACATTTAACGGACCATGTGGAGGTCATGATTGCCTTGAGCTTGAAACATCAACGTTGGGAGCCAAGTATGGTCACACAGATACCTTCACGGGCCATGCACTGGTTTACGAGCCGTGTGGCCCTCCCATGAAGCAAATTTCATAAAACTTTTCTAAATGTGGGATCTTCAAGCTTAATCTAAGTTTACCTTTAATCCTTCAATTCAAGCTTACTTATATTGTTTAAGGCCATCATGAGTCTCCTACATCAAGCCAAGTTCAATGGAATTCTGTTAGCTATGTTTTTCACAAGTACCGATAGAAGGGTCAAGTTTAAGTGGCATATCACTTAGCACAAAATAAACTGGGTGGCCACGATCTATCAAATTAAAGAAATTTGAATTAGCTTTTCGACGTATCTGATTTCACTTTATTTCGAGTTTAGATGAAGAAGTTGTGTCCTTTTCCTTAAAATTTGCCTGGACTAGATGGGAGCCTTCACGGATCGTGAAGGGCTTCATTTGTGAGAGGGTCTGCATGAAATTTAAAGGGGCATTTTTTCTTATATTTTGACCCATCCCCGAGGCTCTTTAAAGATTTTTAACCCCCCCCCCCTCTTTTACATTTCTAAACCTCTCTTACACTAATTCTAAATCCTTATTCAAGACCAACCCTTAATCTCTAGAATCAAACTCTCTCTCAAGTCTCTCTCAAAAAACTCTAGTGGATTTCAATTTGGAAATCAAGGGAAACTCAATTCTTCTTCAAATTTCTCTTGGAACTTCTTCATTTACTGAAGGTATGTGGGTTTTGATCCTTGGTTCCTTCCAATCAAGGAGATCCAAATCTTTTCAAGTAATTTTCATGAATTTAAGCTTACTTTAAATATGAGTTTTCATTACTTTGATTATTTAAATTTAATTGATGTATGGGCTATACTTCAATCATGATTTTAAGTTATTTTAAGCCCTATTATGATTATTTACATTTGATATATGAAGATATGCATGTGCATGTCCCTTTTTAACTTGTTTTATGCATGGGTAACTTATACTATGATTTAATTGTGGATTTAATCTTGGTTTAACTTGAATTTTATATTATATTGTTGATTTTTAGATTGAATCTCAATTACCCATGCTATTCCCACATAATTCATAGCATGTGCATTCATGGTCATTGAATTTTATGAAAGTTATGAAGTAAGTTAAGCCTAATCATGTTTTATAAAATGACTTTGATAAAGTTTGGTTATGACAAGAGTATGATCACATATATGTCCAAGATTATGGCTCAAGGAGCAATTATGGGAGTTTACACCACTATATTTATGGGAGCATTGATTGAGGTTTGAGTCGGAGTGGGCTATCATCCCCAAGGGTCCATACTCATCTCTCAAGAAGGTGGTCCAAATGAGCTATTCCTATGCATGGAAGTATTAGATGAAGAATGTTTTGACTGTTTAGCCTATTATCCATGATTATGAAGAATGTATTTTGGCCTTTATGCGTAAGAATGCATTTAAACAATTTGAAGTCCTATGCCTCTTTTACAAGCATGTATATATATGTATTCTAGTGGGATGATGACCTAGAACCGATGGATTGGATGCCGGTGTGGACTATCGCCAAGGGTCCATACTCCTTTTCTTGAACTATGTGCCTAACATAGGATTGTGCTTATGCCCCAAGGAGGAAAAGTATGCTAAGGATCTACCTTTGGCAAGTAGATCACTTCTTACCATTGTAGAGGAGACAATGGGGTTCCAAGGCATAGCTCACTTAGTCTCGTGTCGATTATGGTTCCATCCTCATATATACAAAGTACTTTCGCATTCATGCATCATGGATTTCATGGCATATTATTGTACTACTCTTCTTTGGATACATATTTCTTTCTATATTATGTGCCCTTGCTATCTAACATTTAATGCAGGTTTGGTAAGTCATATGCATTACATCCTAGATATATACTTAGTACATTGAAACATACTAACGCATGCTTTTGCTACATGATATCGCCATGTAGGAACTGAGGAGTATAATCATCTAGTGTACGACGTCTAGCTTGGATCTCAAGGATTACTTATTGTGATAAGTCCTATCTTCCAAGGACAATCCACCATCTTTCTACCTATGGTGCTTTTATCTATTTTACTTACTTTGAGGGTGAGCCTAGGGTATGTCTTGGCCCCCGTCCTATCTTAGGACTAGAGACATTGTTGTACATCTTGTAGAATCTTGTATAAATATGTGCTATGTGTTGTATTTGGAGCTTATGGTTATGGTTATCTATTCAATATGGCTATTATGAGTTGATTATGAGAATTATGATAAGCATGTATGTTTGATGCGGAAATGTGAAAGATCATAAGTCTCGAACTGCCGCCATAGAGTGAGTAATATTTACCCGCCCTTTAGTTCTTATATGCTATGTGCTATGTGCTATGTGAATCCATGTTAATCCCTATCCCTGTGATGTCCCCATAGTGTGAGTCCTATTTTCCTGTCCCTTAGAACTATGTGTTTACTATTTCATATACATTTCTAAACTGATGATATGTGAATTGATGCTGTGAGGCTTGTTTGGGGACTCTCGGGTTCCCATTTGCCATGTTACTCCTATACCCTAGGTCCAGGTCGTGCCATGACCAAAATAAAATCTAAAGTAGATAAAAAAAATCTCCTCATTTTTTGTTCGAATAAGTAAGTCAAAAAGTTTTTATATTTCCTTTCATAAGCATGAAATTAATATTATTTTTAAAATTTGAAATAAGGAGGAGAAACTCCTTTTTATCTTTTAAACAAAGATGAAAGCTTTTATTTTTTATTTTTTATTAAAGATGTTTTTTTAAAAAAATAAGGATCGCTGAACCCGAGGAGGGTTACCTATGTATCTCTTTAAGATAAGAATCAGGTGTCTGTAGTTCGACCTTTCTAAGCAAACATTTTTAAAAAATTTAATAATAAATTATGTTTTGTACAAGAAAATAATTTTTTTTTATAATAACAAACTTTTTCTTTTTTAGAAATATTTTGGGATAAGAAAAATTAAATTTTGACAAAGAAAGAGCAGTACCATTTATAAAATCTAAAAACGATAATTATGACACTTTTAACTGATTTGTTTTAAAGCAGTCGACATTTAATATAGCCTTCTCTATAATGTGATGAGTTGCACAAAGAATGCACATGATGGTCCCAAGAAAGGGTACCTATTTTATGCGCATTTGACCCTCGTGTCGGGTACTATTAAGTTAAATGCTCATGATGCAAATAAATATACCCTATTAGGAATAATTTTTGTGTGAGGCTGGTTTAATTAGATTTTAAGCCTTGATGAATTTGGTATCTAGACCAGCTATAAAACGAGAGAACAACTCGAGTTGGGAAGGAACTACTTACCTGCTACAGGGCTTTTTGGCCTCACCATTTGGAACTTCATATTCTAACACACGTGTGACTAAAATCCATCCTAGAAGCGTAATCACATCTCTGGTATCTCAAAGGAAGGTTCGGGAGCATAGACAATATCTCTGAGAAATATATCTTTCAGAAGACTCAGATAGGTGTGCGAGAGAAGATAGTTTATATCACAGTCTAGATAATATCAATTCAGCAAATAATTAGGCAAATGTCATACAATATTTAAAATAACAAAGTCATATACAAGGTAATATTGATAAGCTCAAATTCAAGTTTTCCCCAATAGAGTTGCCATCTGTTATACCCATATTTGTTTCACTATCCCTACTTTTAAATGAGAACAAGATATTTTTTAAAAAATGAGTTTTCCCATTAAAGTGACATTTTGAAAAGTGATTATTTATTTATTTAGAGCCGCAACTTGGAATTGAGTTTTGGTGTTTTGAATCATCTTATTTGTCATGACCCAAGTCTAGGCCTAGATGAGAAATCGCGAATGGCGAAACCGAAGGAACTCCAAACAAGCCTCTTCCATGCATAGGACATCCTTAGTTGCTAAAGCATAAATAATCAATAAGCAAGTAACAAATAATTTTAGGGGTAAGTAGGACTTTGGATTCATACTATAGGGATGTCATCAGGAATAGGTTAGCATGAATAACGTAGCAAATAAGGTCTAAGGGGAAGGGGGAGTAACTATGACTCATGCTAGGGGGGCAATAGGGACTTGGGACTTCCCTCATAATAACACAATAGGCAAATAACACATAGAGGGAACAAGGGGGTAATAGAGTTCTTCCATAATTACATAAGCAAAAAGAGTCAAGATCATACATACATAACATAATCATATCCAACAACACCTCTAATCATGAATGAAATGGTGGCCAAGATATCTCCCTATCTCACACTCAAGAGATAGTATCCAAAAATAGACAAGTCTAAATAAATGCAAGAAAGTAAATGGATGTTGTCCCCAGAAGTGAAGGACTCACTAATAACAATTCTTCACTCGAATCGTCTAGCCATGTGGAGAAGAAGGATGGAAAAGAGCTTCGGGTCCTACATGGTTAGATCATATAGGTAAAAATATGTGTTAGAACTTGGAATGTACTAAGTATGTGGGGTACAAATGCAACAAGAAACATAAGCCCTAATTAAACAATATGCGCAATCATAAACAATAGATAGAAGCTCAATATGTCATGTATGCTCAGAGTTATGGTGAAAGTATGCATGAGGAATCATCATGTCATATAACTTACCACACATAGATGGGAAGGGACCATACTCGATGTATAAGACCAAGTGAGCTACTACTTAGAATCCTGATATTCTCTCCACACTAGACAAGGAGTGATCTACTTTGCCAAGGTAAATCAAGCACTTACCTTACGGGAACCTTTTTATTTTGGATAAATGCCTCATATACACCTTATGGGAACTTCACCCTTTTTGGTCAACATATAATAGTTGTCATATAAGAACAACACCCTTTTGGGTATTCTTTTAACATGTGTTGTACGGAAACACCACATTTTTGGCCAATTTTATAATCTTAGCTATATGGATCCATTAGCTAATTCACAACCTATGGTGGCAACATAGTTAAGGCCCATTAGTTATCTACCAAGGCCCTCACAGTGCTAGATCACAATCTCAAGGAATAATCAAAACATACTTATAGCCATAATATTCAAAACATTATATTATCATCATACTTCATTGTAACACCCCACATTTTACATGTACTAATGCTATGTAAGTGAATTATGTTATGGTTTTGTCAAATTAGCGTCAATTCTTGAAAGTGCTTGAATCTCGTGTTAATGGGCGATATGTGAGTCTAAATGCTTAAGAGGGTCAAGGGTATATATGTGTTAGTGAAAAATTGAGGATAAATCAACCCTAAATTAAGTAAGGAACTGAGGTTATTGTATGACTTAATATTTAGTAGGTGAGTCACCTACTTTCTTGGCTTAAAATTAATAGCTAACAGAGATGAGGCTCGACATTGAATTTGTTCAAGTTCGATTATGAATAAATTTCGTGTTAAGGGTGTAACTTTGGTCCATGTTTTAGTATCATAAATGGACCTTATTTTCTGTCCAAGAAGAATTTTAAGACATCCTAAGTACATTACCAATAACTTGTCCATTTGGATCCAAAACCAACTAAGAACAAAGCTGAAAATTGGCAGCCAAGGTCCATCATATTTGAGACACAATTAAGCCCAATTTTGGAGGATAAGATGCTGAATTAATAGA